>JAOPHQ010002045.1:85000-111934 GCA_030340625.1 Merluccius polli
ACGCAAACACTTATCTCAGCGCTGGTCTGTTAGAGCATCTGCGGGATTGTTTTCCTGTATAGATCAAGATTAGACTTTTTTTTAATGCACAAATATTTGTGTATCATAACATCCTTAACTATAGTGACACACACACACACACACACACACACACACACACACACACACACACACACACACACACACACACACACACACACACACACACACACACACACACACACACACACACACACACACACACTGCACAATGCTCATTCCACAGATATTACCATATGAATGTAGTGTGATTAAGTGGCCTGAACTGATCTAAATGTAACTTTGAATATTTTATTCGAATGGGGCACCACTTCAGTTAGGAAGAAGAATATAACTAATATTGGATATTAGATTATACTATAAACTCATACCTATACCAAATATATGAGTCAACATATGAGTCATCACTTCTACTAAAACAATAAACATATATTCAACCAATTGACTACATTACCAGAGAGAGAGAGAGCGACAGCGAAAGAGAGAGCGACTACACCCGTGATGGTCAGAGAAGATTTATGACCTCCACTAGCCGGGGCGGGTTGCATAGCACGGGATAGAGGCACTACAGCTACTCCATCATTTAAACAATATCAAATATTACTCTGAGTCGATGAGATTACTTGATATAGCATAGGTAAAATAAAAGACAATCGTATTTGTTATGAACATAGATTGAAACCTTATTCGTCTAGCAACATCTTTGAATTATATATATACAGGTATACACAAACTACACTCATGCCTGTGTACTTACTTAAACAAATCCTATAACTACTAGATAAAAAGCCAAGGGATCATCATCACTAACAGCCGTGAAATGTACTTTCCTCAATTTTGAAAACTTCTTATTTTTACTCTGATGCATGCCTGATGTTTAAAATTATTCATAATCTCGCGCCCCTCCTCTTCGAGGACGCCTGGCCTATCCCAGCAGTGGCAGTGCTGGTAGAGCATCTACTAGGGGTGACTGGGTATCGCAGTTCAGAAAGAACAAGTTTCAACTCGGGGACGACAGGATGTGTGGGTATGCTGGAGAGTGTGGGATAAACCACTTATCAGGCCCAGATCAGTGAATGACCCTGGACCAAAGTGTGTACTACAAAGCAGCACAGCATGGTATGGCTACATGAATATACACACTTATTCCGTACAAATAAATTATGTCAACAGCATGGAAACTTGGAATTGTGATGTAAGGCTTGTAGAGACACGCGTGTGTGTGTGTGTGTGGTTGTGGAGCGCACACACACACACACACACACACACACACACACACACACACACACACACACACACACACACACACACACACACACACACACACACACACACACACACACACACACACACACACACACACACACACACACACACACCCCTACTCGGTAATATGCCATTGCTGTCACAAAGTGGCACTTGCCCATGTGTCTCTGTGTACATGCGTGACTCTAAACAGGAAGCCATGACATCAGAGAGGATGTGAGTGTCAAACGACCGTCAGACATGGAAAATAAGTCCCACAGCACTCATTCAGAAAAAAAAATGCCGTCTTCTCAGTCACAAGGTTTATTTTGTTGCGTTTTTTATAGAAATGACTAATTTGCTAACTTGTTAGCCTGTGCCGGTTATATATGGGAAGCTAACGGCCGGTCGACGAATAGCAATAAACTTGTCATTCGCTTTCTTTCCCCTGCCATCTGTGTTTGCCCATTCCCAGACCATCTCTCCAGAGTCCTCCTACACCATCTATATCAAGATATGGAGGTTAACCCTGTCAAATGCCTATGAAATTCGAACACCTGTCAGCCACAACAACGCACTGTGACACCATCTGGCACCAAGATAATTTATTGCTGAATGTATTCATCGTCATTTATTATGACACACTTGTTTTTTTGTAGCTGAGACATCAGGCGCCATTCAATGAAAAATGACGAGGACTACGGAGACTCAGATCCCACTCATCCTTTGGCATCGGTGTTAATCTGTGGATTGTTCAAAACAAAGTCCGACAGTCTGACACCTGTGCCACCACCCACGGCTGATCAAATCACTTTGGGCGGTGACATAATGAATTCATCACGAGGGTGGACGTACGCTTTATGACATCATCAAGCTTGTGCAAGGATGGACTAAGGGCGAGGGCGGCGCTAATGGTCGGTTGGGGGTCAGGTTATTAACCAATCGCTTCTCCTGTGGGCCATCGTTTCCTCTCAATGCTCTGGTGTAATTGCTGCAACACTACTGACTAATGGCATGGGAGATGCTATCTGTGTGTGAGCACTAAGCAGTGGCTTTTTCCTAATTGGAGATGCAGAAAACAATACATCTAATTTCAAAGTGTGTGGATGCCATTTCATTTGTTTGGTAGAGTCAGTGCATTCTGACAAACATCTTGTTTGTATGTTATGATTGCTTAGTATAGCGATGATTTGAAGTGCTTCTGCTGCGAAAACACAGATGACTAAACAACGTCGACCAATCACTCATTTCACAACCTTAAAATAAATTATGGAAAGAGAAGTCGGCTTAGGTCTTCAGAAAGAGCTGTGCTGAATAACAGGACCTAGAGCACGGCTGTAAGACACCTACTATGACTATGTCCTTGATTCTGATTGGCTCGAAGCTGTTGTAAAATACACACACACACCTGTGACTGTATAACAATTCATTTTTAGTATTAATGCGCCTGTATGCTAGCCTGTGTTGCTTGGCAACCATTTTGCTGTCTTGAGGAACTATATTGCTTGGTGGAAGAATGATAGGTTTTCAATAAATTATCAAATGTTATGTTGCTGTGTTTATTTTGTGAAATTGTAGGTAGTCCATAGCAACCGTTTTGGGAACCGTTTAATAAAAGCACTTATCCACTTAACCCAGGATTTACAGTGCTTTTAGAACAGCTTTGTGCCTAACAACGCTTAACAAAACACCTAATGGCGCCTAACAACACCCTACCAGGCTGACTGGCACCTTCTGTTTGTTCACCCCCCCCCCCCCCCCCCCCATGTTGCGTTTGGGGGTGAAAATGCACCGAGTTAAAATGCGTTAACATGTGCAAACACACTCGGTGACTAAACATGTTTACGAATCCCTGCCAGCCTCCTTCTGTGTGCCTTCTGAGTGTGTTTGAGATAACAACAGAGTCATGTCACCGATCAATATTTACTTGCGGTGCAAATGGAAAAAAGAGACGTTGTAGGGTGGGGGAGAGGAAGAGAGACGGTGAGGGAGAGAGGGAGACAGAGGACGGGCGTAAATCCTTAGCAACATGCAGGAAAAAAAAAGTAGTGAAATGCTGGAAATAATAACATTTCTGTTGTGAGTGACACCAGAATACCCCGTCTGGGATCAATAAAGTACATCTCATCTTCTCTTATAGGCATCAAACACATCAGTGATTATTTTGGTGCTCTGACAAGATTTGTGAAATCCAAAAATAAAGCATGCATAGCCGTGGAAGGATGCCACTACCGTCTGGCCAGGATTTTTATAGAAGTTTAGTTATGACAAACTTATGCCACATGGATCACTCAATCTATTTATGTTGACTGCCTAGACTGTGACTGTGTGTGTATGTGACATACTTGTGCAAGTCAATAGCGCAAGTGTGATGTCCCGCCAATCCCCAATCATTTTACAGTTGGAAGTGAAAGGACACACACACTGCTGACTGGCCCAGAGGACCTTGACTATGACCGCAGTTGTGTGAAGTTTTCACACTGCGCTCAGAGAGAAGACAAACAAATATACATATATATGAGTGAGTGAGTGAGTGAGTGAGTGAGTGAGTGAGTGAGTGAGAGAGAGAGAGAGAGGATGGGGCAGCGGGGTGATCAGCCAGCCAAAAAAAGTCAAAAGACAGGGGAAATGTTGCGATGGGGAGAAGGACGATGAGAGAGGAGGAGAAAGGCACATTGTGGGTTTACCGCAATACTGGGGCAGAACAAAAGAAATTAAATTAAAGATGTTAAAGAAATTAAAGATGAAAGGCTGGGCTGGTAGAGAGAGGTAGAGAGTGAGTGACCAGAAGAGAGCGAGTGCAAAGATAAAGACAGAGCGGTGGAATGAAAGCACATAAGAGAACACAAGGATAGTAAGAAAAGCGATGCGGTGTGTGACTGCAGCGGTGGGCCGGGTCCACCACAATGCGCTTCTGTTTTTAGCAAGCGCTGGTCTGTGTGTGTGTGTGTGTGACAGAGAGCGAGCGAGACAGAGAGAGAGCGAGACAGAGAGCAAGAGAGGGAGGTCAAAAGGGGTGAATGGGGGCATGGCAGATACAACGGTTGTGTTTGTCAAGGGCACGGGACCACACACACACACACACACACACACACACACACACACACACACACACACACACACACACACACACACACACACACACACACACACACACACACACACACACACACACACACACACACACACACACACACACACAAAAGGCCAACGTGCCCATTGAAAACCAGCAAAACATTGGGCTTGTGGGGGGGTGGAAGGCAATGGGGTCACATGCCACACACAGCCAATGTGACGCAGTAAACAGACAGTCATATGATGGACTGTATAGCTATTTCAGTGTGCGATCTACAGCTCCAGGCAGCACATTAACCTCCGCTGGCAATTTAACATTCGCCGACACATGACCAAGGTCACCGCGCCAACAAGCAAGCCCATGAGGTAAAACACACACACGGTTCACAGTTGTTTATTCATCAAAGATCGTCAGTAAGTCAAGTAAGACAAATGAAATAAAAACACAACTCACGCAGTTATTTGTTTTCCCATTGTGTTTTCTTGCCCGTGAACACAAAACTACAACGCCACCGTTGCTACGGACACCGGTGTCTTCAATGAAAGGCAACATCTAGATTCCCCTTCTCGAGTCCGCCACGCTAGATCATTATTCAAAGCAACCTCCTACACAATGTCATTCTCTCTCACACACACACACACCTTCAGGGAAACACCACACATATACAAAGTAGTACTGGCCTGTGTTGTCGCTTCTGTGAAACAGAGAATTAAGTAATTTGACTCTCAAAACTCACAAAACTGATTGTCTGAGTATATTTGCTGGCAATGCATTTATGTTTGTAGGAAAACATGTGGATGTGAAAGTGGATTCATACAGTGCCTAAAAAAATGGCTAAAACAGGTGCACTACATTTCAACACAACAAAATGCTTCTTTTAACCATAGCTTTGGCATACTTGTCCATGCATCTCTCCTACCCCTACGTCAGCTCCTTACATCGGGGTTCACATTTTTTACTGAGGTCTTCTGTTATTTATTCAAGACTTCTGTCCTACATTTCTTAACCCCATTAGGGTGAATCATAGCTTGCATTTTATTATTTGAATCCATTTGAATGCCACTCTTTTAGGCCCTGCCTTCCCGAGCAATTTGATTGGTCTAGAAACAGAAAGTGAGGTTCTTTAAGGTCACTGCACAAAGAAGTGAACCATATCAGGGGTGTTCCCAAATAGATGTGAACAAACCCTCAATAAGCTAAAGTAGAAAATAAAACACACGGCTGTCAAACTGCCTCTGGAGCCTCTCATTATGTCTTGGAATGGCGAAAAAGGACAGAGAGAAATGAACAAAAATAACTGATCTGCCTGGGATGTCGCAGTGTTTGCTCCCACACAGCACACACGTCTACCCACACATGGCTGAGTATTCCTCAGATTCAGTCCTTCCAAATTGGCAAAACAGCCTTTATAATCTCTGCAAAAAAGAAAGGGTCCCACATGGCACCAATAACACACTGAACCACAAATGTGCGCACACACACACACACACACACACACACACACACACACACACACACACACACACACACACACACACACACACACACACACACACACACACACACACACACACACACACACACACACACACAATCTCGCTGCACACTTGCTATAGCGAGTGTGCACAGCAAACACTCTACAGCTTGTGTGCACAACAATGCCTTATGGCTAGAACGACATAATGTAGCTAATGTACATTTAAAAGCTAGAGGTCAGTGACATTTAAAAGCTAGAGGTCAGTGACTATAGCCAGTTTCTGGGTTTCACGTAGGTACTATAATTAGTGGTGTATATAGCCATGCGATTCCCCTGTCCCACAGTTTAAACACTAGCCCTACGATACAGTACTAGTATTCAGCAGGGTGTGTGGGTCATGAGCACTTTGGGGAACACACGTCAAAGAATAGACCCAAGGGCAGGGCTTCCTAGGATTGTGTGAGCGAGCGGGTTACAACACCGCCGCTGTATTTCAGCCAGTTAGCACAATTTTTAAAAAGAAATAAGAACAAAAAAAAAAAGAAAAACTTTCAAGAAATCATAAACGGGAAATGGGTAGCTGCTGACGTAGTGACGAGTGTATGCTGGTTTTGCGGAGCAGAAGCACTCGTACTGGCTTCACTATAACGGAGGAAACTAGAAATAGCAGAAAAAAACAAAAACAAAAAGGTGCTGGTAGCTTATTATGGACAACGATAATTGGATCAGGCTATTTTCCACATTGGAGTAGGCGGATGGGAAAGAGATACAGCCGGAGAGAGAGAGCGAGATAGAAATCAAGAGAGGGAGGGAGAAAGAACGGAAAACAGAGAGGGAGAGAAAGAGTGAAAGAGAAAGCGATGGAAGCGGGGGGGAGGGGGGGGGGGTGAAAGAAGGCATCTGTGTGTTCATTATTTGTAATTACCGGCCTAGCGGTATTTATTGACACCGGCGAAAGCCGTTGCCATGTCAATAGACGTGACAACTGCACCTGTGTTGCTGGACACGTCTGATGGGGCGTGGGATGCAGAGATTAGTGTCGGGGAACGCTAGGCGGGCAGGTGCAGCGCAGTGTGCGCGGCGGCACAATTACACCGACGACCAAGAGGGTTTACTGGTGTCAGGTTTTATTTGACGGATACGCTATAAACAAATCATTCACTCAGGGTCTCCCTGCCAAATGCCCATTGACTCAACTGATTATGGTCACATGAAGAGGTGCTAAACCCTGGGCCACAGCATGGAATAGTATCCATTTTCTCTAGGTTACTTCCATAATATGCTGTATAAGTAAACTGGTCATTTGTTTCCCCTGGAGGATTGCGACTTGATTCTTTACGATCCGATTGGCTGAGGCAAAAGTGACACAACATGCTAGCCAGCTGTGCGTCAGCCCGTTGCAGGATTTTTATTAGGAGTGGAAATATGATCTTATTGCTTGAATTTGTCAAGCCTGCCAGAACAAGCAAGCTGTAGAGGAAGTTACTGTAATCAGATAACTGATTTGTGCATTTAGACATACTTATACATAATTTAGATACATACATACATATATAAATAATATGGCTGTGCAAATGGGCTACCGAGGTCAAAAAGCCAATTCCCATTTCATGGTGACTGACATCAAGGTTAAAATGTGCCAGCTCACCCAAGCCAAACACCTCCATGCTTATTTGGTCTATCTAGCCCCTCTCCACCCAGATCGAGCATTCCACACACACACACACACACACACACACACACACACACACACACACACACACACACACACACACACACACACACACACTGTTACCTGCAATCTTCTAGAGGCTCCTACTTCCTGGTCGTGTGTTGCTTGCTGGGGGCATCTGGAGAGCTACTGGGACACTGCATCTGAGGAGAGAGAGCGGTAAAGGTAGAGAGAGAGAAAACAATTATTTCACTCACTCTAGGAGTCTAGGGGAAGGAGACAAAGATAACACGGCAGATGTGGGAGACTTGCGGGTGCCTGTTTTTTTCTTTTCTTTTCCTCATCGTGTTCATAACACCGTGTGTGTGTGTGTGTGTGTGTGTGTGTGTGTGTGTGTGTGTGTGTGTGTGTGTGTGAGAGAAGCAGCAGTTGAGAAGGCGCCAGCCGGAGACAGGTTCAGAGGTATGGCTAATGGTGTGTGCATATGCGCGTGCGTGTATATACATGTGTGGTTGATTTCTGGGAAGTGGGTAGAGATAGTGCTCATGGTGCTTTGAGGGCGTCTGCCTGCCGCTAACAATCATCCCTTTAATAACTTATACTCTTAATACAGGACACTCCCCCATACGGACCGGGCCGGTGGAGATAAGACAGCACAGAGTGCACTGAACACAATAAGACCTCATCCATCTCCTGTAATACGTCCCTTCCCTTTCCTTTCCTTTACTGCTTTTCATTCTTTGCTCTGTTCCGCTTGCTGCTTTAAGGTTAGCAAACATGCATGAACTGTTACTGTAATGTAATTTGAAGTTGAACCCCACACACAAAGTATAACTGGAATGCAACACAAGCACAAGGTGGCGTGAAATGCGGTGTATTCAGCCTCAGGAGTTGCATAATATGGAGCTCATACAGTCATAATTTTGCATAAATGGACACCTTTAGGTCATGCCCAGGTTTCCAGGTTCACCATATTTTTTTTAATAAATCTCCAACTGCCATCAGCAAACGAGATCAGAGGCAAGAAATGTACACACTTTCTATTCATCTCTCTTGAAGATACTTGCCATCTCTGAGCGGTTTGCAGGCGGTAGCCGACTGTTCAGTGATTCAGGGCGTAACTGAGCAGCGCTGACACGACCACACAGCCACCACTTAACGTTCACCTCAAAGCTGTACGCCTCGCAAACAGTTATTTATCCCCAACCACCCTCTGGTCCTCATCGTTCTTCCTTTCAAAGCAAAAACACACAAAAACCCCCCGAAAGAAGTAGCAACAAGAAGAACAGTCATATGAACGTGGGCACTTTAACTGCCATTACGAAGAAAAACACCCAACTGGTGCTCCCAAATACACTCAATTAATGACTTAGGGGGGGGATAGTAATATTCCACCTTATTATAGGTCTATGTTGGGCCCTGTTGTGTACTAGGCTGGGAATAGGGCAGGTGGAGCGGCCATGGCCCTGAGAGATAATAGAGTATATCAATCTCAACTCAGTCCATCCACTCTCCATTGCTCCCAAATTCAAAGTGATGCCCCGCGGCTACAGACACGGATATGTAAACAGAGCCATACAGTAAATAAACATGAAAGGAGAGGAAAAGCCAGATCGTCAAAAGGTACGAAGAAAAATGTGTGTGTGTGTGTATGTGTATGTGTATGTGTGTGTGTGTGCATTGTTGTCGACATGTTATGGTCATGAGTAGTTCCTCGGGAAGCTTATAAAGGGTGTTTGCATATAATATGTGACTCATATTCATGGTTTTAATTAAATATATTAAACGCCACACACACACACTTTTAGTGAACTTCCTGTATCCTCCCACTGGTAAAGATAGTCTATCTTGTTTACTTGGGTGGTACCCAATGAGAGGGGGTGTGTGTGTGTGTGTGTGTGTGTGTGTGTGTGTGTGTGTGTGTGTGTGTGTGTGTGTGTGTGTGTGTGTGTGTGTGTGTGTGTGTGTGTGTGTGGTGTGTGTGTGTTGTCTCTTTCCTCATTCTACTTGCTCTTTGCAAGAATGTGTATGTGTATATAGATATTTCATTAAAACCATGCCATCATGGGTTGGGAAATAAAAATGTATGGCACATATGAGGCACACATATGCAAACACACTTCCTAAACTGAGCTTCCCACAAGACTGCTCCTGACGACATCATCATCACAACACACACACGCACACAAACGGCAAGTACCGTGGGGTGAGCGGTTCCAGGAAATGTGCTCATTTGACAGAATGATTAAATCTACAGACTACCAGAGTCAATGTTTTACTCAATGACTGGATTCAAGTTTCAGCATCACATGACATGTGCCGCGTAAGAGAAAGTGTGTGTGTGTGTGCGTGTGTGTGTTTGTGTGAATGTGTGAATTGTCTTGTCTGATGACATTTTGGTAACTTTGGAACATTAGGAGGCTGTGAAATGTGACAGGACAAGGTTGTGATTGACATATAACTGTACTCTCGAATGCATTCGAGTACATTTGTAGGTTAGAACAAAATAAAACAAAAACGGTAACATTGGGAGCGGGGAAGAATATCCAGGTCAAAGGTCAGCTATAGGCCTGAGTATCCAGAGCATATACATGCCATCAACAGCTACTAATGGAGGAGGAGGAGGAGGAGGAGGAGATGATTCACTCTGCTGGAATAGAGCTCAGAGAGAGTCCCCATGGTCTTCACCACCACCACCCTTCCACAGGCATGCAGTGTTAAATGGAGCTTACATTATTTATTTCATGCAAACGTAATAGAGCCATGAAACAACACACGGTGGTTGAGTGGCGCGCACGCACACACAGCTCAGCTCTTTGCATGCTTATTACCTGAGACTGGAGTTAAAGCAACACTTGAATCCAAGTGGCTCTCGAACACAAGCAAAACATTGTCCCCCCCCAATGACGCAGGCTAGGAGCTTCTGCATGGTCCTCGCATAGCTGTTTACCTCCCAGCGACTTTGGGCACATACCAGTAGAGACTTACATGAGCGCTCACGTATGCGTTTATCAGAATGGCCCACACACACGCGGCTCAGCTGTTTTCTACATACAAAAGGCGACACACACACACACCTTATCATAAAAAAACAGGGAGAAAGTTTGGCTCTTGGGGACTGGCTATCTGTGTCGACACACACACACACACACACACACACACACACACACACACACACACACACACACACACACACACACACACACACACACACACACACACACACACACACACACACACACACACACACACACACACACACCCTTGCAGAGGAATGCAGGGAATGCAGGATCCTAAATGACTGCGAGCTGCTGCATCAGCCTGCCAACACCACCTATCAACTCACACTGGCCCTCTCTCTCCCCTCTCTCTTTACACCATGTGGATTCTAGATTCATGTTTAATAATAGTAAAATAATAAGTTGAAACGGTAGGCAGTGAATTGACAATGCTTCCACAAGTCTAGATGAGAACCTATCGCCAGTCAATCTAGATTGAATGTAGCGTATACCTCCGGAGGTGGTTTGGATAACATCCATCTACTCTCTCGTACAACCCTCCATGTCTCTTCAGATGGAGAAAACTCCCTCTTTGCACCGCGATCTCACATCCCCCCCATGTTCAAATCATGATTTGAAGAGAGATTCAAAACACTTAGATGAACAGGGCCTATGTGTTTCCCTCTCTCACTCAACCACTCCCTCTCTCTTTCCCCACAAACATAATCAAACCTTTGTGGCCGATATGCCCTTGCTCGTAAGTTAACTTAAAGGACCTTTTTTTCCTTTGCATTCAGCAGGTTTTTCAGACAGAGCAAGGAATGCCATGAAGGCAACTTTCTCCCTTGTCCGTAACAAAACCAAAAGTTGAAAGGCATCTAGTAGAGCGGGGGTCAATATAATTTACCACATTAGGGGTGGGACAAAATATCGATACTGGAATATATTGTGTACGATTCTCCAGCCCTAAGCCCGTTACGAATTTGACTGACCAGAGTCACTCCTTCATGACTCCTCGTGGTGACGCTCATCAGATGAATGATAGTCAAATGAATGGAGTTTAAGATGGGAATGATGGCCAAGTTGCAGTCAGTGTGTGTGTGCTAAAGAAGAACTTTGCTAGGACTGTGCACTTTATTGTACATTGTTTTATCTCAGTTGTAAAATGATGTGAAACTGACACCTGATTCCTACTTTTTGCCATTTTAGGAGTATTTTCTCTTCTTCATTTACACATACATTGTGAAATATTCTAGATGAATTGTCTTGCAATGTATTGAGTATCGCAGACTTGCTGTATTGTGATACCATTCTTCTCGTGGGCAACGTATCGTGATTGTATTGTATCATGAGTTACTCTGGGATTCCCACCCCTAATTAAGAAACACTTAAGGTGCCATCACACCTGACCTGTTTGGTTCGTTTTAATCAAATCGTACGGTTCGTTTGGGGTGGTGTGAACACTTGAAAACAGGGGACTGAGGTCCGCTTCACTTTAGGTGTGAACATGAGTCGTGGTCAGACGTGGTGCAATCAGGAGGTGAAAGCACTCATAGAAATGTTTTTTTCGATTCATTGACCAAATGGTGGAAATGGGGTCATTTGTAATTTGTAGAAACACCAAAGCAAAATGAAAAAACCCAAGACCACACAAAGTTGTTGTTGCTCTATTATTATTGTCTGCAACAAGGAAGCGTTGTGAGTTTCCTTTGGCTTTTCTGTCCAGTAGACGCGCAGCCCGTTCAACAGGGTGACGTGTGTTTACATTGTTTGGCTCGCTTGACAAAGTCCTGTGTGAAGGTGAACCGAATCAAATGGAAATACAACAAAGTATCAACTTCACCCCTCGGACCGAGTCTACCCATAGGTGTGAACGTGCCCAGAGGCATCTTACAAACATAATGAGCCATTGACTTGTTTTCATATTTGAACAGTTTGATACAGATCTTGACATTTGTATCAGGAATATTATCAGAATACACCATTATCTCTTTGTTGCCCATTTATCCAAACTAATGTCAGATGCCATCATGACCCGTTGACCTCCTGTAGGTCAACTAGAGTTAGGTCCTCTTGTTAAGGGGCCGTAAACAACAGCCCTGGGGGTCACATTGTTGAAAGTATGCGAGTGAAGAGGCCAGCTTCTATACTGCATTGTCTTCCTAGTTAAAAGCCCCCCTGAGGGCCTGGAAAAAAAAACCATACACACACACACACATATATATATATATACATACACATATATATACATACACACACACACGCACACACACACACACACACACACACACTTTTAAGTAAAACTTGACAGAGAACATGTGCTTTGAAGATGTGGGTGAAGCAGGGAGCGGGGTGGATAGATATGGTGGTGGGAGGGAGGCACTTACACAAATTAAAGTAATTCAAAGTCCTACAAAAGACATCCACCACAGTGTGGCTGGCTTAATGTAGGATTTACAAATGAAAAAAAAGGAAAAGAAAAAAAAGAGGGCAAGACAAGACAAACAGACACAAGTTGACAGAGTCAGGAATGTGCTTGGAAACGCTCATGTCATGCACTGCTCAGTCAGGCCCGGAGGGGGGCCATTACATTAGAGCATGCGTCACCATTTGCCTCCTCGTAAACAAAAGACCACTGTCTGTCAGCCCATCCCCGTAGAACAATACACGCCCCACACACTGGGACATGTAGAAAAGTGCACGCACACACACACACACACACACACACACACACACACACACACACACACACACACACACACACACACACACACACACACACACACACACACACACACACACACACACACACACACACACACACACACACACTTTGGTTTTCCCAAAAGAGAAGTCTAATTTAGGGCTTGATATCCCCTCCCAGAAACCGAGAGCCACGTTTTTTTTTCTTCCCAGGGAACAGTTGAGGGCTTTTACTTTCTAGGCCAACTATAGCAGCAGCTATTATGAGACTGGGGTTGTCGATAATTTGTGTGTGTGTCGATTCTGTCAAGTTCCCCAGGACGCTGTAAATCAGTTACTCTTTGGCTGAACAAAGGTCCAACACACACACACACAAAAATTGACGCTCAATATCGGGACTATGAGCCCCCATTACATATCCACATCCTATATAAGCACTTAGCACTTATGATGGCTGGTCAAAGAGAACCACCTCACTCAACACCAGTTGAGTGAGGTGATCAGGTCCCCAACCCATTTCTCAGAAGAATCCAGAATCAAGACAGACAGAGTCGTTTCTTTATTACATGATGGATGAACAAATACATACAAACCATTGGAATCGAGTCCATTTTCCATACATGGCGCTAAACATAATCCCAACACATAGGGTGAACCCTACACCCCTAACAACTACACACCCAGCTGTTCCTATAGGGAATACGGGCTTATGAGCAACACAATGAGCAGGGGCATGCCTCACATGTATACAGTCATTTAGCACTGAAAGGTCATGGCTGACTGCATGACGCATTTTGGGTCTGATATCACAAGGTACAACCACGGGTGCCTGCCAAAGAAAAATTTGCCTCCACATTTGGGTGCACGGCACACTCCCCCGTGTGTGTGTGTGTGTGTGTGTGTGTGTGTGTGTGTGTGTGTGTGTGTGTGTGTGTGTGTGTGTGTGTGTGTGTGTGTGTGTGTGTGTGTGTGTGTGTACGCTCATGAGAGAGAAACAGTTTAAGAAAGGATGATTTGCAGCCATGGTGGAGAAAGGTCTAGATTCAACCGCAAATCAAACGTTACCATGGTGACATCTTTACTTTACTTTTTAACACTTGAGTCTTTAACACATAAACCTCTTCGCCTGAGGTGATACTGCCAATCTGGAGCCAAGGAGAGAGGTCACATAGAAGAGAGTCATGTGAGCGAGGGACTTTGCCACATGACCTCTCTTCTATGTGAAACCAAACCTTTCACCTGGCCCTCGTTTCCTGATGACATCATTGTAATTGACATGGTCAATGGTGACCCATTGTCATCTTGTCTTGGTCATTGTATACCCATGTATTAGATCTTTACTCGTCTGCACATGTTGTCTTATCATAGCCTACTTATGCCTACCATGAAGGGTTCACAGTTTAATCTATAAGCATAAAATAAATAATCACGAGTCACCTTTCACCTACTCATCCCTCCATGAACATGTTTCTGATTTATTTCCTAATATTTACTCACTTACCTACCTACCTACCACTCACTCTTTCCCACACACGCATCGATACACACATTCCTTGGCAGGTTAGAGCCTGTCAAGCTGCATAGGTGCTCTCATCTCTTGAGTGGGAGTACGCCTGCCTACATACACTACAACAGGAGGATAGATGTAGTGTGAACCGAACCACCCTCGCTGTGATCTAGGGTCTCCATTGTTGTCCCTTTGGCTACAATTGTGAATATGTGGAAGTGATCAGTTAATACAGCATCAAATCCAATTAAAATGTGGCACACATAGAAGGTCACACAGACACACCTTTCTTCCACACTGGAGAGGATATTACACAAGTCCACAACTATAGAAAAGGAGCAATTACTCTTGGCAGCAGGAAGTGTGTGTGTGTGTGTGTGTGTGTGTGTGTGTGTGTGTGTGTGTGTGTGTGTGTGTGTGTGTGTGTTACAGCCTTTAAATCCAGGAAAAGAAAACACTGCCCTAATCAAGATATTACAATAGCCAAAAACAAGACGATATCTAGTCTGATATTACGATATTACGATATCGCCAAGCCCTAATGATGACATGGGGAATAGATGGGTGGGAACAAAGAGAGGGGTTTTTAAGAAGAGGCGGTTTAGGAAAAGGAAAGGATGACAAAAGGGTGAAGTGCGTGCAGGTGTTTCATAGCACAACGGCGCCAGGACAAAAGACAAAGGGTTTTCAGGTGGCTCGCGTCCGCCAGGCAGGTGGCCGGCACAGAGGAGGAATTCTGCTGGAACACACCAACATATTATTCCAATAAGCATACTGTGAGTGGCGACTGAGTCAGCACTATAATGGGCTTTCTGGGGCCCCAACCACTGACTGCGGCTCTGTCTAGTTTCTGAGGATGCCTCCGACTGTATATAGGGCTGATTGGTACGGGAAAAAAGGCATGATCATAAAGTTCATAAATCAGTAACGCCACACACACACACACACACACACACACACACACACACACACACACACACACACACACACACACACACACACACACACACACACACACACACACACACACACACACACACACACACACACACACACACACACGTTAAGTTACTCCATCTCAAACACAATTAAAAAATATTCTGTCTATAATACTCTCGTTTCAAACCACTTTAATGATTTATAGGGCTTCGCGTCATCATTAATTTGAACCAAAGGATCCTGGTATGAAGTTATTTGACACTTATTTCATGACTACATTATCCTCCTGGTAAGGGTTACATGAATGAAGCCCCAACTACATGAATCTAGCGCCATGTGACTTCAAAACAAACGCGAGGCAGCTGTGGTACCTCCGGTTGTCATAGTAATGGGATATCCTACCAGTGTAGGATATCCTACATTGGAAGAATATCCAAGCAAATGTCGGTCAGATCAAGGAAGCCAACTAGGATGTTTCCTACTCCAAATCGGACAGTTCTGCCTCGCCGTACTGTATAGTGTCTGGGTTCAATTGCTTCCCCATCTAGGATACGCTCTAGCAAATGAGACTCGTGACGTGAGCCAGGGCAGTCAATCCTCCAGCATGAGTGATGATTCACAGCAGGTGCGCCGCTGACTGCGTAAACGGGCAAATCATAAACCCAGCTGGCCAACTGACTGGTAGTACTTTCAGCATCGTAGCCTGACCCTTAACACACACACACACACACACACACACACACACACACACACACACACACACACACACACACACACACACACACACACACACACACACACACACACACACACACACACACACACACACACCAAAATGTGTCACGCTGTCAGACGCCTTCGCTTCTGTACATTTCTGCTCGCCATTCCAGCAGCCTATTGGCTCATCCAGTGTTGATGACGTGTGTTTTGTCCATCTATATGCCTTTCATTGAGTTCCACACACCCAATTAAAATTAAAAATATATATAAAAAGATAAAATATGAAATTCTACCCAAGCAGGGCCTCAAGCACAAGAGCGTGTCCTACTCCCGAGCTGACTAATTATCTTGGGAAATATAGACTGTGGACCGGTGTTAGCCACAGTTACACAACTTCTTATTCTTCCTTTTTTACTAGAACACTTTTTTTAGACTCTTCATTCATCGCGGGGCCAATCTTTTGGGAGAGGCCTGCTTTGGGACTAAATGTGGCTTGGAGTAAATAGCTGCATTGTTGGCTGCTGTGTGTGGTATGACGTCACCCGGCCTTATCACTAGTGCTCTCTTAACTTTTACCTCGAAACGGGGGGCCCCCTGAGAGAGGGACCACCCGACCCCTTACCTAACGCCTGTGATGTCGATCTCTCTCTCTCTCCCTCCCTCTTCCTATCTCTCCTGGGAAAGAGTAAACTGTGTCAGCGCCTACGTTATCGTGACATGTGGTGCACATTGCTGCTAAGCTATACGTGTACCCCTAATGATATTCATCTACAAAACAATAAATACGTTTCTGATTTAAAACCAAAACAAAAAGGCATCAAACTAAGTGAAATAAATAAAATAACATGTGTACGGCCCAGTTAGTTAACTGGGGTACACGCATGCACGCGCGCACACACACACACACACACACACACACACACACACACACACACACACACACACACACACACACACACACACACACACACACACACACCTGTTGAAAATTAAAAGCTAGAACAGCCCTTTACATAGGCTACTAAAAGGTTTTCGGTTGTTTTTTTCCCCCAAATCACATCAAACAGCAGCCATCACTCAGCCCAATGCCAACCATAGACCATAGAGATGCCTGGAGGTACAACCCACCACATGTGGGAGATGCACTCCCACAGGTAGGATACTGTAGGCCTTGAAAGGAATTGAGACGAACCCAGACATGCCAAAAGTAGGTGGAAAAACTGGTTTTTCGAAAAAAAGCAGCCAGTTTAAAAAGTCTAATTTTCTCAAGTACATGCACGGATTGTAGGCTTAATATTGGGTCCCGACTCGCGTCATAATCAACGCCTCACCTCCGCACCTGTTATGTCACTACGCGTCGCTGTGACAGACACACCCCCCCCCCCAGTAGAGTCAGGGTCACACACACACACACACACACCAGAGGGAGAGCAGATCGGGTTGTCCCCGCCATGCCAGCTCTCCCAGTAGGCATCGTGTTGGGCAGAGTGGGAGAGAGACAGACAGAGACAGACAGACAGACAGGAGGATCTGTAGTCACCCCGTGACATTATGAGTCCAATTCACAGTCACCATATCGGTATGATGAGATTGCATCACAGCAGCAGAGTCAAAGTTCAGAGCTCGGTAGTTACGGAAGTAACAGCAGACGTCATTACTATTTGACACACACACACAAAAAAAAAATCAAATACTAAAAAAAATCAAATCAACGGGCAAAAATGCAAGAAGGTAGCGATAGTGGAGCGTCTCCGTCTCACCTCGGTCCAACACAAACCTACTGGGAGTGTGTGTGTGTGTGTGTGTGTGTGTGTGTGTGTGTGTGTGTGTGTGTGTGTGTGTGTGTGTGTGTATGTGTTGCTTACCTTGAGTTGCTCTCCGGCTCCAAACTTGGAAATAAAATACGGACCCAAACCGACGGGTCCACCAGCACCACCGTCCACTACACGCCCGGCGTCCCGGCGCGGTCCTCCTTCCTCAGTGGACTTTCCGGTCCGGTTCCGCAGCAGGACGACGGGAAATCCCACTGGCGCGGCTCTCAGACCGTCTTTCCACGCGGACGCGCAGGAGGAGGAGGAGCAGGAGGAGGAAGAGCAAGAGGAGGAAGAGGAGGAGGAAGAGCAGCAGGAGGAGGAGACGCTTCCTGTTTGTCAGAAGGTGCGCACCGACCACAGCAACTGAACTACCGCTGCTCCCTCTCCTCTCTGCCTCCATATCCTCTCTCTCTCCCTCCCTCCCTCCTTTTTACTCCCCCCCTCCTGCGTCACCCTAGTGGCGCGGCGGCCCACGTTACGTTACGTTACACGGCACGTCGCGGCTCTCATCCCACGTTACACACTTCTCCTCCTCGTCGTCGAGTCGTGATTTAATTTCACCCGGAAACGGTATATTGGGAGTCGTCCCGATAGTTTGGGAGCGAAAAACAAAAACAACAACAACAATATATGGAATATGTTCATCCAATTATTAATAATTGGATTGGCTCTGGCGACAGAAAGCGTCACGTGACACGGTGTTGTCGTGTGACGTGACGCATGTCGGTGTCTTGAAGCCTTTAGGATGGGTCCTCCTGCCAAACAATTTCAATTCAATTTAAATTCTTTAAACAATACACACATGATGTTGTATGGCTCTCTTAGCTGTGTTTAGATGTGTTTTAGGACTATCTTGATGTCCTTTGTACTTTTTATTTTTTTTTATTTTTTTTTTTACTGTTGGTTGTAAAAATGAATGGCCCCCAGCGGGGATAATAAAGGCGTCTCTACTCTCCTCTTAGATAAACGTGACTGTTCCGTTGGGATGCCTTGACTATATTTATATCTCCTCGTTTATTGGCCCACAATTCAAACGAGAACACGGTCATGGTTGTTCATACGTGAATAACTTCCTCTGGCCAACTGCAGCCTACATTACATAGCTGTATATGGCGGCGTTTTGCTGCCCCCTTGCGTTCAGCGGAGGTATGGCTTCATACCGATGCTTCACACACACACACACACACACACACACACACACACACACACACACACACACACACACACACACACACACACACACACACACACACACACACACACACACACACACACACACACACACACACGCCTTTGGGATTTGCGTCATGAAAATTGGCCTGGCCCTTTTATCAAAGACTCTGTATAATTGTAGTGGGTTGGTTACTTAAATACTCACATTTTCTGACGTGCTCTTATACCCCACCCAGCCATCCTCCCTTTCATCCTTTTATTCCTCCGTCCAGGTCATACCTCATTAGGCATAATATGAAAGATAACTGCCGAAAACAGTTGAGGGAAAATTGCTCATCCTGTTACAACAAGTGTGGTCCAATGTCCCTTGAAACGTCATTATCTTACCACCGTCTGTGTTAAACATCTTACCACATACTGTGAATATATTATTTGTTAAACAGATCTAAATATGAAGTCATCCATCTAGGCTACTGTCAATAAACAGAGGGTTTAGAAGTCATTACGTTATTTCCCCTGTGGTAATTGTAGCCCTGATGGACAACGATGGACTAAAGAAACAAAAGAGGCAAAATATATGATGGACATTCAACAGACACGTCTCTCCCTGACAAGGACCTGTCTGTTTGTCTGTGTGAATATGACATGTATATGTGTGAATATGCACATGTATAACACTATAGCATGTTCACAAAAATAAATACCATAGTTCGTTTTGTTGTTTTTTTGTTGTTTTTTTATCCCTCATCTCTTGGTGGCAGAAGGTTTATTTTTGTTGCAATTTCATGGAAAATGATTATGCGACTTTGATACCACATCTCTGGAAAACAATGCGATTTAGCCAGACAATTTAATGTGCATTTAATTTCCCATGCTTGCGTATTATAATGTGTTCCACCTTCTGTTTTTTTCCAGCCTATCCCTAGTGGCAGAACTCAACGTGGAGTATGCCTTATAATACAATAATAATAATAATAATAAAACCTTATTATTACCACATGTATCCTCAGCCTCATGGCTGTTTAAATAATAATACTATGTTGTTTTTTTATTGGTTTTACTTTTAACAAAAAAAGAGTGGCATACTACCTTGCCACAAGGGGGCAGCCAAGACACGTAGCAATAGTGAGGATGCACGAGTCATGCGATGTACCTCCTCAGTGTGTTACTACCTTCGTGATCATCTCAGTGTCTACACACATTGCTGAACAACTTTGCTCAAAGGAAACGCCATGTGCACTCTGGCCCTGAATACAGCATGGTTCAATTAGAGTCCCCCCTTCTTATTCGATTAAATGCAACCTAACCAATTCAAACGTTCACTATGCATAATCTCATCACGGATGATAAGCGTGTAATAAAAAGCACACTGAACTTGAAAGGGCACTTCAAGAGAATGCGTATAAGTATGGATATCAAAATATAATAATTTGCTTAATTGGTAGCTGTTGCCAAGAGGTATGTAATTACTTGAAGGAAACATATTCATTGAAACTGAAGATGATTGGATTGTACTGGACCAGCTTTATACGAGAGGTGGGGCCCCTGGGCCCCAAGTCTTGTTGATGTGCGTAATGAGCGGGACAGCTAGAAACTTTAGACATTCAAAGACCCTACATTAGCCTCAAGGGCTCGTTAGTCTATGGCGGAATATTTGATGCATTGCTGGCTGTTAACTACATTTTGTTTAGAGGCGAATTGGGCGTTTTTGTACGAATTGATGTTTACGCCGTCCAATGACTGGAGTTCAAATGTTTGCCAATGGCTCCCCGGGCTGTGACGTCACAAATATACAACGTTATGGCTGAAAGCCCAGAAACTTTAGCCATACATTACAGCCATGTCATTATGGATATGCAATTCAACAACACGGTGCAATATCGAGATGGTTTTTATATCGTTTCGTATATTCAGAGCCTAAGTGTAAACGCACTAATGTGGGCATATCCTCTCGGCAACATTTTGCGGAAGTTTTTGCGGGGACATATGAAAGGCAGGCGGTTTAAAAATAGACCCAATCAAGTCATTATGGGAAACGCGCTCCCATTTAAAAACCCGACAAAGCAATTTCGAGAGTTCCCAAGTAAGAGGGAAGCTCTTTATCACACTTCCCTTTACAGCACAGGCGGAGCGGTTCCGCTGTGGGGATAAAGGTCAGCCTTAATAACGTACGGCTATGCAAATTATACAGGCCTAGGGCCTAATTTCCAACGCAAAACACACAATAGCTATTTCAACAGCTTTTCTTTTCTTTCTTTTTTGTTTTTTTTAAAAAAACAATTTACAGATTGGGATTTGCATGTTTGTATATGGCATATGAGTGTTGTCATGTTTTATGACTTGGCGACGGCCGACGTTGACATTTTGTGCGTCCGTGGCCCCCATTGTTGCATTGGGGGGCCAGAGAGAGGTCGGCAGGAGATGCAGCTGCAGGACAGACAGTTGATGCTCATCTTGCGTATTTATAGACACGTTATTCATAGTTATTTTTATCCCCCCTTTCGGCCCAGAGTTGGCCCAGTTTACAACGTGTTTATACATAACGGTGCCGTATCCAAACACACAATTATAATTATTTGGGGTCATTGAAGAATCGTTTTTTAGCGCGTAGGTTGTAGGCCCATGTCGAGATGTCATTAAGATAGACATCTACGTCTAGTGAAAACATCACGTAGATCACCATGACACGTTTATTAGATTGGAGATCCACCAAAGGTCGTGTTTAAAACAAACAAACAAAAAAAGACACAATGAAAAGTTGGTCACGTCACGGGGGCAGAGCCAAACGCCGCGACAGAATTAACTTCTACTGGAAAAAGAGAGAAAAAAACCCACACTGATTTGAACAATTGCCGGATTTTTCTGCAAATCAAATCTTTGCATATTTTCCTGTTTTGGGTCGGTGTGTACCAAACACTGGGTGACCCTAACTCTGCTTTTCAATGGGGCCGGGCTGATCTGCGTGCTCCGCGTGGAAACTTGGTTACTCTTCGAATCTCAAACATTTCTCAAGCATCCCAGGAATTCAATTGTGTTTTCCTCATGTGGAAACAGGCCACCCTGCGTGGGACCCGACCGGCCGGGTCACATCGTTGGGCTTTTTTACACCGGGTCCCTATCTTTAACCCGGTAGACCCGGAAAACACGTGAACACGCACTCTCGGGGGGGAGGGGGGGGGGGGGGGGGGGGGGGCGCAATAGATGGACCGGCTCGGGGCCACAACAACACGCACGGTGTGTGTAGGGCCTACTGTGGAGGAGCGAGGGGTCAAATGTGTTTCTTGAAAATGATTTGACCTCATTCGTCATGTTGATTATTATCTGTCATCTCTGAGAGGAGCGCCACAAAGGGATAGGTAATCACGGGTGATCGCACGTTGCGTGTCTAGGCTGCGCGTTTTAACGTCAACGGCGACCAAACGTGAACCGTTGAGGCGTATTGTTTCACCGGAGTTACAATTCAAGTTGTAGTCTGCGCGCTCATTCATGTGTAGCCTATTGGTATTCACACATAGGTCTGCAGAAACAGTAGGCTGTATATTTGGATATCATTAAAAGAACAGGAGCTTTGCACTTTTTTGCACAATTTTTGAATGTTCTCCATACGTTTTGCATGCGCCTTAATAAAAAAAAAACTGGGCACAAGAAAATTAAAGAGTATACCTTGTATACCAAAAAAAACCTTGACCAGATGCATGGAGGTTACACATTGTAGGATTAATTAGGCCTAATGAAAAAAATGCAAACAATAGCTCAACAAGTGTTTGTTAAAAGTGGTGGGGATTCAAATTAAATACCTATCACCATATACGTCTGCTGCAGTGGGAAAGCTACGGTCTTCATAGGCCTAATATGTTAAAATGAATAAACATTTTAGATAGTCAATTCTAATTATATTTAACCTATCGGGTAATGATGGGTCAATATCATTAATAAAATAAGATAGACCTATTCAGCGTAAAACGAACCCTGCCACTAACCCTAACCCTTTTTAAATAGCACCATGTAGAATAGGCCTATTTAATCCTAGTGGCTTACCTGCCTGTAGGCGAATGCTCGTAAATAGGCCTAAATATGATTTATATAAATAATAGGCCTAATCAGATTATTATGGAGCCTGCGCATGCGTGCATGGTCACTGTCTCACATGCACATTTTAAACAACGAGAGAAGTGCTTTTTATTCAGTCTCGGCTCTGCGACATGATGCTGGCGTGTTGTTCACCTGCAATCCTGCGCTCCGTGCACACCTGCTGACCTCCCACTTCTGACATATACTCGCATGTCCCCGTGTAATCTGTGTATGTATGTATGTGTGTGTGCGTGCGTGTTTGTGTGTGTGTGTGTGTGTGTGTGTTTGCAGGTGGGGCTTCAATGCATAATTAACGTCAATCCTAAAACAGGCCTACCAACACACAAAGTTATGTTTTTTTCTAGCATTCTATATTTTGCTACTAAGTAAAGTTATATGCAAGTCCCTGTCAGTTGTTTCTGTCTCGTTGATGCATAACTCCTCATGTCGCGGACGAGTAGCTGCATGAGATGAATATTATATTTTCTTCTTTGTGTGTGTGTGTGTGTGTGTGTGTGTGTGTGTGTGTGTGTGTGTGTGTGTAAATCATTTGTATTTATTATTTTTAGCATACTGTTTAGAGTACACTTGCCTTTCAAATGCGCCCTTATCTCCTCCGTGTTTACCAAACATTAATGTGAGGAAGCAGAGAGACAATACACACACGGCTCCCTCCAGGCCCGCCTGGACGCTGGCGAGGATGAAGATGTCAGCGAAGAAGTTGGGGAAAGCTGTTTGTCTCTCCTCGTTTAATCCATGTAGTCCTCACCCATAGTGAGGTTATTACAAATAAACTGCTGTAGCGCAATAAAGCCAGGCCAGGTTCTCTCTGTAATGTCACATAGGCTATGGGGGCAGCAACTGCACAATTGTCTGGAACAGTAGTAACCCCAGTTTGAACGAGCGTTAGGCCTACATTTAAAAACACGAGGTATAATAGCATAATAAGCTGTGGCATATTTAACCACAGGTTTGTATTTGTGTGTGGGCTATTGTGTAATTTTTCGAGTAAATGTTGATACAAATAAATCGAAATATTTCCCATGCCGGGAATATCATGTTGCTTATAGGGCTAATTGTCACGCATAACGACTTGAGTGAATGCTGTTATTGACATTTAATGATAGGCTACGTGATATTTATGGACATAGGACGATGCATATTTCGTACAGGCCTATTTTGAACTACAATCATTTGTAACGCCTAGCGGTGGGCCCAATGAGAGCAGAACAGCTGTATTGCAACGCATGGCCTCATAATAGTTTGCAGATAAAATGTCCGTATGTATTTCTTGTGTCATTTGAGAATAGGCCTGCATCTAATACAAGAATGTGTCTATGTGATAGTTGCTGTAGGGAAAAGGCGGCACAGCGGTAGGTGAATTACACGCTCATCATGGATCGTGCGTGCAAGGAGTGAACTGACTGCAGCCTCCCTAGGATGTTCATAATGTTCACATCTAGTTCAGGAACAGCGGTCTACTTAATGCAATAGGACACGTTTTGTTACACAGACAGAAAAAATGTAGATGCATAAAAGGTTAATCGGCCTTACAAAACGATGCTCACATCGGCCTGAATTTATGGGAATTTAAAAGAAGTTCAACAATGTTATAACAATGTTATAGGCATATTATTAAAAAAATAATAATTCACATTTTTAATTCAAAAATGTCTCTATGGGATTGTTTTGAAGTTTGAAGTGGTAGTAATATTAGTATTATAATAATTAACCTATTATTATTATTATTATTATTATTAATGAATAAAACAATTAATAATTATTATTCATATAATTATTAATTGGCGAATAGCGTGGACTAAAACATTTGCCCGGCGCTGAGTTGTGTATTTGATTTCTTCAATGGCGCACCTTAAATTCCATTATATGAAATGTGTGTAATGATTTAATAGTCAGGCTATCGCGACCTTACATTTGACCAGCATCTGTTTCTCCTAAGGGATCCCCCCCCCCCCCCCCCCCTCGGTGAGGCCTTGCAACAAGCTTTCAGATGCATCCATCGACATTTTGGATTAGCTGTTAATTATGTGTAATTATTATATAAATAAAGTGATAGAGAGAAAGAGAGAGAGCGAAGGAGCGAGCGAGAGTTTAACACTGGTAGGATTAATAGCCCTCGAAATAAAATCATAACATGATATAATCCATATCATGTTAAGGGGACATGGAATATTATTAATCTTAAAATATGAATGTATTCATCTTTTAATATGCCTACTTATTACTACTTCAAATAATTTGTCTAGGGCCCAATCTTGGTCGTAAATTATATTTATCGAATAGCTAACTCGTCAAAACAGCATAAAGAATAAAAAATTATGTCATGATGATTGCATTACTTTAAGAAATACATGTTTATTAAGAAATTCACAAACCTAGAAAAGAGGGAAAGTGCTAATTAGAATTAAACATGGTCCCAGGTGGATGAGACAATACAATTACGTTTATTTAAAAAAAGAGAAAAATAAACAAAATCTGGCACTGGAAAATGAAATGTTAGCCTACTAATTCGTACGTAATTCGTATGTCCGAGGTCAAACGTTTAGAAAGCCATTCAACACTGAACTTCAAATAGCCTATAGGCTAATCTGAATGCTTTGTTTTCCCCATCTTCACATTTCCTAATTTTAGACAAGGCTCAAAAACTTAGGCCTATATAAAAAAAGGTATTTCACTCACCGGTCAAACACGGTGTGTAGTATCAATACAGCCTGAGTAGAAATATGATAGAATAACACATGTGATTTTTAGAGATGACCTACACCTAATCTGATTTTTGAACGTTTCATTTGGCAATGGTAAGTGAGAAGTGCGTAAAGGCCTATGGCAGGCCCATGGGCACGCACCGATAACACACAACTGGAAATGCTTCAAGAATATCTTTTTTGACAAATGTCTAAAAAAAAACACAATATAGACTACAATAAAGCAACAGCACGTCTTTCAATCCGGGGTGGGGGGTGGGGTGGGGGGGGGGGGGGGGGGGGGGGGGGGGTGACGGGGACGACGACAAGAGCGTAAAAAAGCTCCCAAATGTTCCGCTACCTCAAAGTTTCCCGGCGGCCGCTCTTCTTCTGCACGACCTCCATTTTTTTTAATATTCTCAGCATCAATTCCTGCATATTCCCCCATTAGTTCATCATGTACTTAAAATTGGACCCAAGAGCTCGTCTCCGACTGTCACTCCACAACAACAACAAAAAAAAATTGTATTTGTATTTTTGAAATAATGTATTTTTTGTGGAAGTCTCCATCAGAGAGACCCATCTCTCTTTTTGGCGAAGCTTTTTAAATATCAATCCTCGTGTGTAACGCTGAGTGTTTGCTCTCATGCTCCCAGTACGAACAGTGCATCATGGACAGCTCTGCGGGCTGGCGGGAGCAGGCGAACTGGAGGCCCGCCGCCGCCGCCCCGTTGTTCGCGGAGACCGGAGGATGCGGCGGCGGCGGCGGCGGCTGCAGCGGCGCGGCGGCGGCG
>JAOPHQ010002046.1:0-125801 GCA_030340625.1 Merluccius polli
GTGTGTGTGTTTGTCAGAGAGTGAGAGAGAGCGAGAGAGAGAGAGAGAGTGAGAAAGACTACACAATGTAAATACATCATTTGAAACAAACTGATGTGTAATTAAACAATTCGGGGGGATAACAGGGGAAGGGAGTTCCCATGTGATGTGTGTTGCTCTTCCTCTTCCACCTCCTGTGATAGTTCCAGTTAATGTGAGCCACTGCAGGTCACGTTCCTATGGCGACGGAGGAGATAACTCAGAAGAAAATAGGGAACGATAGGGAGGAGAGAAGACCATAAAACATAACTAAAGCCAACAACTATCAGTTCAATTAGTTCATTATATAATGTGAGAGAGATGTCTGACAGTGGATTGCTTTAAATCAGTTTAGAATTTGCATTTTTAATAGCTTGTTACATAATCCAACAGAACGACACGCCCGTTTACTGAAGTTATATAAGCCACTATGGTGAGAGGGCTCTTCAATCAACACTAATGTTTCAGAAAGAAAGGTAAAGAAAGAGACCCAGCTATCCAATCAAGTTATGGTTAAGAAAGAAAGAAAGAAAGAAAGAAAGAAAGAAAGAAAGAAAGAAAGAAAGAAAGAAAGAAAGAAAGAAAGAAAGAAAGAAAGAAAGAAAGAAGCACACCTTTCCAATCAACAGTTAAGTTTAAGTAAAATGTACAACTAAAGGCATCTTTTAGTAGGTAATCATACAGAATATTTTGGCGATCATCTTATCTTAAGTACTGTTGTCATTTTATTTTCAGTGTCGACAGAGTATGTTCGCATTGTTGCTATTTGCTGTATATTCACATCAAGGACCACATTGGAAATAAGTACACTGCAGTGTGTTATCCTCTGGGCCTTTGTATGGCTCATGTCAAACAATTCAAGTTTGTGTCCTAAATACAAAGAAATACAAAGAAAGTTAAAGAATGTAAAGGTAAAAAGCTAAAGGTAGTGAAAAGTAAGAAAGTAAGAAAGAAAGAACAAACGAGAGAAACAACAGAAGAAAGACATGATGATGCTGAACTATGTGCTCATTCATAACGGCTTACTGCATGTATTGCAATAGCAGCCAGTTTTAGACCAGTACTGTGGGGATATCTGTGTCCACTCACTGAAACACAATCGGCCCCAGAAGGAGAGGAGACCACAGTATGGAAGGTCAAACCACAAGAAAACATCCTATATCTTTTTTAACATTTGATTTTCACCTGGAAAATAAGGAAGATTTAGCACTCGTATCACATCTTGAATGTCTCTACAGTGTATTGCCCATGTCAGGAGCATCCTGGGTATTATATATCTTCATCCCTCCAGTGAAAACCGAGGAAACCTTTTCCTTCTGTTATGAATCCACCTCTCCCAGGAAGAGGAAAACCTTCAGAACGGACCTAAAGAGCTAGGGGGGGGGGGGGGGGGTGGACAGCTTATTAAGCCACACGGTCAGCATTTCTGTATCATCGCCCATTTAATCAGTGGTTAAATCCCCATTGATTTCCTCCACCAACCGTCGGCAGAGAGAGAGATTTTGTGGATAAAACCATCACTCCCGTGCCCATCCATCTGCTGTCTCCTACGCCCCAATCCTCTCTCCACGTCTGCAGTCCCACTTCCTCCTGTCTGCACTAACTGCCATTCACTGGAGACTGATTACCAGAAATGTGTTGTCCCTCTACCGTTGAACTCACTGCCTCTGGATATTAGAAAGGCAAGCTCTCTCTTCTTAAAGGGAAATTAAAGACTTATCTTTTTAATCTGGCTGGCTTTCAATTTGGAGTAATCATTGGTTTTTAACATTTTATTGTTTTATTGTTCTAGTTTTGTCTTCCAAAATTGTATATATCATATTTTTTGCCTGTGTTGTTGTGACGCACTTTGGGCTGCGTGTTCGTATGAAAGGGGCTGAAGAAATTAAGTTGAGTTGAGTCGGGTTAATAAAGGCAACAGAACCACTCAGAATACAGACCAGGGCCGACTAAGCTACTCCAGGACCGTCCACAGCTCGTCTGTTCCTACCCTGTCCCCAATCTCCCTGCCTGGCCCAACATCACAGCAGGCTAGCAGGCTGCACGCCAAGCAGCTCACACACACACACACACACACACATGCACACACACACACACACACACATGCACACACACACACACACACACACACACACACATGCACACACACACACACACACACACACACACACAGTCACACACACACACGTTTTAACACAGGAACAGACGGTCTTACAGTGCTCCATAAAATTCCTTGCAGGAGGCAGAGGACAACCCATGGACACCTCGCTGCTGCTGCCTGCCCTCCAGACTCTCTGGTCCTGAATGAGGGACCGGGTCTCTCTGGAGCCCACTGGCTTTCAGGACAGGAGAATACATGTCAGAGATAATATACAGAGGGGCGGTCTTGACCGACTCATTGTACATTACCCCGCTTATTACATGGCTACTTACTGAAGACACAAAATATTAACAACTTTTAGATTTATAAATGATTTAAAAAATACTTGTTGGATTCTACAGTTGGAAATAGCGTCCATAGCAGCGGTCTGCTATTCATAGCAGCGGCTAGACTTAGAGATATAAATGGTATAGATCAGGCCAGGGTATGGCAGATTGGAGAGAAGACACACACACACACACACACACACACACAGTGATCCTATTCACAGACATTAGAGGGTCAGCGCAGGCGACATTAATGGTTAATGTGCAATATGGCCGACAGACATTATAATGGACACTGACAGGTAAATCATAGACTCCCTGTGTGGGAGCCAGAGGGCCGGCAGGGTGTGGGACAGGCGGGCCGGCTCCAGGCGCTGGCTGGGGGTACGGCGGACGCCCCCAGAGGTGTAAGCCTATGTCCACCCGGCGTGACTTCTGGAGCCCAAAGCATACAGAGTGTGAATTTCAGGCTCATATTGCATATTTTGGACGGGAAAAATAAAAAATATAATTTTGCGTCTGTGCCGACACGGCCGTGGGGCTTGGGCTGAATGCTTAATAACGGCCCCACCACATGGCTCACGTAAAGGAATTACAATTGCAATTAGACATTCAATTAATTGTAATTGTTTTTTCTGATACTGTTAAAAATATATAATATAAAATAATGTACTTTGGGAACATTGCTGCTTTTTATATACTGTACACATATTCATTTCATTTAAAGAACTGTGTTTGCTGAACATATACACAAATAATGTTCACGTCACGGTAATAATGGTAATAATGGTAATACTAACACACACACACATGCACACGCACATAAAAACAGTCAACTGCCAATTAGCTCATAAAGCGCCTGACTAACTAGCCTGACAGACCCCTGGCCCCACAGCCTGGGGCCCCTAGTGACCCCTGGCTGACCGAGGGGAGGGACCAGCAGACGGGTGATGTGTGCGACTGGTTGTGTTATCTCTTAGAGCCGCAGAAGGCCAGAAGAAGTGGTTCAAATGTTTCCACAGGAGATAACCGAGTCTGACTTGGGGCCGGGTTCAGTGACTGTGATCATCATCTGTGATCTGTGAGCCATTGTACGGTGTGTTTTTGTGTCCGATGCCCTAGTATTATATAGGAGGAGGAGGAGGAGGAGGAGGAGGAGGAGGAGGAGGAGGAGGAGTGTATGGATATCCATGTCCTCCGACAAACAGCCCACACAGTACTTGAAAAAGACAGAAAACAGAGGGAACAAAGAGGGAATGAGGCTGGGATTGGCAGGACACTTAGATCTCACATTTCTCGCCTTTCCGTCGACAAAGCAGCGGGACGTGGGACTGGGTCAGCAGCGGGTTGAACATCATGGCCACCACACCTTAATGAAATACATTACCCAGAGGGCCGCGGGGGGACGAAGTATGGGCCTTCGCAGACCAAAATAATACGCCCGGTAACAATATCGCACCATCGATCGCCGTTTTGTTAGCGTTTCACACAACTATATAGTCTATTGAGTATAAATAAAACAAATTATAATAAATTATAATAAATATAATATAATAGAATCTGTAAAATGCATAGAGCGCATGTGTCTGTATGAAGTGTGCTGGCCACTCCAGAAGTCATCACCTCATTACTGTCCAACTACATCCTCATTATCTCGCATTATCTCACTGCTAGCCAGCCGCTCAGTCTGCATCACCGGACCTGATTCTGGGTCACTCCCCTGCCTCCCCCTCCCTGCTCCTCCTCCTCCTCCTCCTCCTCCCACACCCCTGCCCCCCCCCCTGCCCCCTCCCTGCTTCTCCTCCTCCTCCTCTCCTCCTCCTCCCACACCCCTGCCCCCCCCCCCCCCCCCCGCCCCCTCCCTGCTTCTCCTCCTCCTCCTCCAACACCCCTGCCCCCCCTCCCCTCCCTTGTCCTCCTCCTCCTCCTCCTCCTCCTCCTCCTCCTCCTCCCACACCCCTGCCCCCCCTCCCCTCCCTTGTCCTCCTCCTCCTCCTCCTCCTCCTCCTCCTCTTCCTCCTCCCACACCCCTGCCCCCCTCCTCCCCTCCCCTCCCTCCTCCTCCTCCTCATCCCACACCCCTGCCCCCCCTCCTCCTCCTCCTCCTCCTCCTCCTCCTCCTCCTCCTCCTCCTCCTCCTCCTCCCACACCCCTGCCCCCCCACCCCCCCTTCTCCTCCTCTGTTCACCTATTTTAACCCCTCTGTCTTTCCCTGTCTCTTTGTCTAGTATCCCCATGGGAGTCGTGACGGATGAATGGACAGAAATTCATATATAATACAGTTCTGAGCGTTTTAACTGGCTCTGCAGCGTCCATGCTGTCCAGTGCAGGGAGGGACAACAGGAAGGACAGGAAGGACATGGACGTTTTCTGCATGCAGACACCGCATTAATCTTGAGTTAAATAAAGGTTACTTTTTCTTTGAGCGCATTGTTGAAATGTGCTGCCGACTAAACATAAACTAAACCAGTGAATTCAGGTTCACGCTCTTTTCAAATTTTGTTTGGACTCAAACCGCCCCTGAAGGAAAGACAATATTTAAAGAGAAGGAACCAGCAAACAGTATTACAAGTATAACCACAATGATGAGCTCTCCCAAAAACAAACACACACACACACACACACACACAGGAACGAGGCTTCACACTTCCCCTTAGAAGGACTTTTATCTATAGATGTCCTATTGATTTATCAGTGGCAGGCGAGGCCAGATGAGCCCCCTGTACCCCTCCCACACACACACACACACACACACACACCCACCCCCACCCACACACCCACACACACACACACACACACACACACACTCAGACTCATCTCTTAACGCATGACTAATAAACACACAGACAATGACAATGTGTGTGTGTGTGTGTGTGTGTGTGTGTGTGTGTGTGTGTGTGTGTGTGTGTGTGTGTGTGTGTGTGTGTGTGTGTGTGTGTGTGTGTGTGTGTGTGTGTGTGTGTGTGTGTGCGCCCAGCTGGGCAACAAAGCTTTTTGTCTTTTTGTCAGCTTTTTTGTTTTTTTTAAATATAAAGGTCACAGGTGCACCAATAGATAAACACATAAACACACACACACCACACACACACACACACACACGCCGCCGAGCTAGTAGGTCTGCTGCGCTATAGCACGCTCCAGCCGCCACATCTAGACGGCTAGACGGACGGATGATGACTGCGCTGGTCTGACAGACAGCCTCGGGGGGCAGGCTAGGTTAGCATTAGCATCAGAAGCCTGAGCCACCCTTTCTGTCTGCCAGCGCGTAGCTTCAGCGCTAGCGTCGCTACTCTGACTGTCCGTGGGAATAAGCCAACGAATCTCTCCTGTCAACCACATGCACTGGGGGAAACCGTTAGCATGAAATCCCTTTGACAGGGCCCAGACAGAGGTGTGTGTGTGTGTGTGTGTTGTGTTCAGTGTGTGAATAACACTGTGACATTCAGTTCACTGTACCGGTATCTTAGCAGCACTCACAGAAAATTTGACCATCTGATGTAGGGTTGGGCGATATGGCCAAAATCATATATCCCAATATAGGTCATTTAATGACCCAACACTTACGCCGTATCACGATATTACAATATCCAAAATCGAAGACAATATCTAGTCTCGTATCATGATATCGATATAATATGGGTATATTGCCCTAATCAGATGTGCGTGTTACATCTCCCTGTAACTAGAGATACTGGATAACAGTCTTGACCCAACGCCGGTCCACTTCACGTCCAAACCAGGACCCTTTCAACTAGGGCTGTGCGATATGGGAAAAAATGAATATCCCGATACATTTTCTCAATTTCACGATATACGATATATATCTCGATATTTTGAAATCTCCTTTAATTGACCCCATGAAATCACACTTTTACCCTTTACTGTTTTCACTACAATCCCTGGAGATTATATACCATTCTTGGTTAACTTCACAGGTGGTATCCATCCAAAACATTTCATATTTTCATAGTGATTAACCACAACTGAGTTGAAATAAGACTGCCTTTTTTATTCAAACAAAGCATTAAATCCAAAAACAAGAGAGAGAGGCGCTACAACAATGCTCATTTTTTTAAAGTGCAAACTCAAGTTTAACCAACTCATCTAACCGTGTGTGTGTGTGTGTGTGTGTGTATGTGTGTGTGTGTGTGTGTGTGAGTGAGAGAGAGAACAAAATACAATAATGTATAGGCCAACAATAATACAAGACAGTTAACTCTAAGACCTACAACTGTTTAACAGTTTTAAAATAATAAATACGTTATAGTCCTATGCGGCGCTCGTAAAAGCCGAACAATGCGCCTACATGCGCTCTTAAAGATTTGGAAACGATTCAACAAGATTAAATCTGTATTCCAATCACAAAAGTAGCCTACTTATCGGCCAACAATAATCACACACGGCAGTAAAAGTGGGCATTAAACTGTATAACTGTTTTGAAAAAAAGGGTAAAAAAGGCCGACATATGCCTACAATACGCAGCCGGCGCTCGGAAAAGGCTCGCGACAAAACGATGAGCCACACATTTAAAAACAATTGCATGAACTATCTAAAAGCAATACCTTAGTCAGAAAACATATATGAGGCTGAACGTTTTGCTAAAATGTCACAGTTATGGAAGTATTGAAAATGTAGGAGCGGCTGGCTTGACCACGCGAACCGATAGACGGCTGTCTTGACCGCAGTGCGCGATCGGTCAGTAATGCAACGCGTGGGTCGCACTGTCTACGCCGGTGTTTTTCCTTCCCTTTCGGAACTACATGTCGCGCGGGATTGGTTGGTGAGTGTGTGACGCGTCACGCGAGTGTTTTTTTTTTTTTTAACCCCTCAGTCACTCACGTTACTGCGTGAGGGAGAGATCTACCGGAGAATGTTTTAAACACGAAACCAGGGCAAATCTCGGCTGCCGCTTGAAATAAACGTACGACAATAAAATACTCGATATATACGATATACTAATTTTATATATCTCACAAATCTATTTCGGAGATATATCGAGTATATTCGATATATCGCACAGCCCTACTTTCAACACACTAGAGGGGTGCTTATGGTCGTCTGAGGACTGAGCCATTGGTCCAGGAGCAGAAACTAATTGGTTTCTCCCCCCCCCCCCCCCAAGTTGTTAGCCCCTTATTAGCGTCTCTGGAGCGATGCGATACTACGTAGCCGCTGGGTTATCTGGGTAGCCACCTTGCTCCTCTGGAGACAAGTCTGGGGGGGCTCCGGTTTTCTTCCCCCTTAGTGGTACTTTTAATACTTAATTAAAAATAGCATTAGGTCAGTAAAGTGAAGGACAATATTCACAATTGTGTCTAATGCTATGAAATACAATATAATGTGCAGAATTCACTGTAAACAACAGACAGCAGTAAGACATGACATAAACATTTTATAATAAGAATAATATCATCATTTGGCTTGTTTTGTAGGAACTACATTTCATAAATATGTCCCAGACATATTTACATCCATACATCCTAGGCATATTTTAAAACAATGAGCCATGTCATTACAGAAAGCCTCCACTTTGACAGTTACACGTCTGTACACACATTTAATTAGCGTTGCTGCTGACATCCCTGTGTGGCTAAGCCTCCGCCTGCTGTTGTCTCTCACATGCACTAACCCTCACGTGCACTAACCCTCACGTGCACTAACCCTCACATGCACTAACCCTCACATGCACTAACCCTCACTTGCACTAACCCTCACGTGCACTAAACCTCACGTGCACTAACCCTCACGTGCACTAACCCTCACGTGCACTAAACCTCACGTGCATTACCCTCACGTGCACTAACCGTCATGTGCACTAACCCTCACGTGCACTAAACCTCACGTGCACTAACCCTCACGTGCACTAACCCTCACGTGCACTAACCCTCACGTGCACCAACAGAGCCGACCCACAGACACAAACAACAAGTATTAAGCTACTTGAAGGTGATTACCAACCATGGGTCAGATCTTCACCCTCACACACTCTACGCTTTGTTTTCAATTGTATGAATTGTGTCCACACTCAACATTAGCCACCAACTATTTCTTAAGCTGTTTTTCAATAATAAATTACAAAATTGTCTAGGCTTCACTGGCACCCAACTTTCAAAATGTTACCTAATATAACCTATGTTGTGAATGATAGCAAACAAAACAAAGAAATCAATAATCAGTTTACTAGTGCTAGTTTGGTCGTGCTTTAGTAATACTATTATATTAATATTACACAGTACTACAGAGAGGAACAATGAGGTGCTTCTCTGTCTTCCTCCCTCGGTGAGAATATGGGAAATGACCGCAGCTGTGCCCAAATTATGCGCAGAACGATGGTACAGATGCTCAAACACACGTAGTACGCGTGCCACACACTCAAAATGGCAGACACACACACACACATACACACACACACACACACACATTCTCTCTCTTTATATAGCTTGCCCAGATCAGAGCTGGACACTACAGTAGCCCTTTTGACAAGAGAGAGAGAGAAAGACACATGCTCTTTTTTCTCGCTGCCTTTGGATATCTTTGACACTCCTCTTCATGTTTCCTCTTTTCAGCCTCTTCTTTTGAATGAGGGCCTGACTGCTCTTTTCATGACGACACTCGGCCCAATGGGGGGGGTCTGTATCGGAGAGAGAGAGAGAAGGCCAGGTCTCTCTGGTCTTGTTCCCCTGGGGTACTGCTCCCTGTCCTACCGCCCCCCAATCCTACCTCCCCCCTGTCCTGTCCTTTATCACATTTAAATATACCCTCCACCTCCATGGATCCTCTCTCTCTCTCTCTCTCTCTCTCTCTCTCTCTCTCTCTCTCTCTCTCTGCGTGAGTTTCTCATGTTGTGCACGCACCAACTCAGCATAAAGCACAAAGACCTGCAGTGACATCAGACCGATTCAATGTCTCTTCTGCAGCCTCTTTTTCATTTTCACACCCACACACACACACATTCTGGTGAAATCGGATGAAGCAGTTAACCATCTGACCACAAAACAGTAAATGATGCTGAGAAATGACAGTTAACCAACAATAGATTTGTAAAAGGACAGCAGACTCACAGGGCTCTCATCTGATACCAGGGACATGTAAATGTTACCACTAGATTCAAATACAAGCAGAACAAGTTAAACATGAGCTTTTGCATACAAATGTTGTTTTGAAATGTACACGCAGTAATGCAAACGGCAGCATTACTGTTACTCCTTTAGTATTAAAGAGTTACAGCATGGACTTTATATTGTTGAGTTGCAGTGTTATGCAGTTTCCTCAACATTTGGTTATCTTTAGCTCAAAGATGGGTTACCTTCCTTCCCACAGCCTGTGAAGTGAATTGTATTTTAATTAACTGAATGTGTTTGAACAGCTAGACTGAGCCATTTCTGTTTTTCTGTCAGCAGCTCTAATGAAAACAGGAAGTGAACAGGAAGTGGGGGCTAGACCAATGGCAGCCTTTCAGGAAGTCATATCGCAACAGCAGCACGCTGTCAGGGACTGCTAATACACTTAGAAGCAGCAGTTCATCAATAGCAGCTTCAGCTAGTCCACTCCAAGCACTTCCCACACCTCCACCCAACCACCACAGCAATACTACACTTGATTAATACGGCCATTTGCAAAGTGCCAACACATGAACTGCACAGCTGCTGAGAGGCCATTTTATGATCAGTGACATGGGACTGGGCGTATGATTTGCGTATGAAACAGTGCCAAGGAAATGCCTTATAGTTTATACTGCGGCACGGACGTGTCTCAATCACATTCTTCTCAGCTGAAGTAACTCTGCGCCTGCCTCCCCTCAGATGCTGCTGTAGCGTCAGTTATACCTGAACTGGAGAGTATTTCTTCAGAACGGCACTGAAGGCTTTTCTTGATGGAAACGATTTTCTTGCTCTCCTACTACATCATTTTGGTTCGTTGATCCGATTGGTTGAAGTAAGATGGTTCAGTCAATCACCTGCAAAGGTTTTATTGAAAGTGCCCGCCCCTTTTCCAAACAGTTTCCAAGGGCGACTTCCCAGTTGGTTCTGCGTAACGTACCATCTGCCGCGTCAGGTCATGTTTCTGTATCCAATCAGGTCAAACACCTGATTGATGAAGTAGTTGGTTGTTATATATTATGCTGCAAGCAACAAACTTATCCAGCTGTTCGGTCAGAGTGGGACTTTGAAATATTATTGTTCCTTAAAGTTTCCATTGACAATGTAGACTATGGACACAAATAAAGTTGAGTAGCATATTCGTCTTCCTATGGGCGCCTTTTTTTTTTTTATTCGAATCCAGCTCCATTTCGTCTAGCAAGCCTTCCTTAAAGTAACCATCATGAGTCAGCTAATATCCCTGCCTACGTGGGTGCGTACAATATCTAATATACCACACGTCCAGAAATACTGATGACCAGCATTTCACCTACAACATCGATTTCACGAACGCGTCGGCCTGAGAAACATTGGCGTTCCCACACAGCACAGCCCCACAGACCCACCTGTCTCTCGTCTTCCATGACAGGAAATGATGATGTGCTCGCATGGGTGTGTGTTCATGTGTCACACTTCCTGCGCTGTTTCCCTCGCTGAAGGCAAACCCACTGATTACAATGTACTGACTTCTTGCTAGAATAGCAAAAATGCCTTCACTGGTCCTGACCTGTAACTGTGTGCAGAGAGGTGTCCAAGTGCTGCTGCTCAGACGTTAACCTTTAGAGTGCACATACACACACACACACACACACACACACACACACACACACACACACACACACACACACACACACACACACACACACATGTATACACACACATATACACGTATATACACACACACACACACACATATACACATACATACACACACACACACACACATATATACACACACACACGTACACACACATACACACGTATATACACACACAAACACACACTCAGACGTACACACACACACACATCCACACGCACATCCACACGTACAGACACACACACATGTCACTTCCCACCAGAGCTCAACATTTTTAAGCGCCTGGCGGGGGGGGGGGGTTAATGTTGTCCACAGGAAGCCGGCCAGACTGGTAGCCTCCACAGGACGCGGCGGGTCCACTGGCAAAACACAGCTTTTCATATCTTTCTCGTGTTTCTGTTTTTCAACACGCGTGTAAAAGCCTTTGTGTGTCAGCTGCTGAGAGGCGCTCCGCCTCCTCTTTGGGTTTCCCTGCTCCGGTTTGTTTTGAAGGGCCGGTGTTTGGTCCTGCTGTACCAGCACCACGTGTCCCCACAGCCCACGCTTTATACAGGCGTCGCAGACAGGCATGTTGTGCCGAGCAAACATCAGGAACTGCCAGAGAAAAACTAAATCCCCCCCCTCCTCCGCCATTTGCATTTCATGTGCGGCACCTTTGGCTACAAGACCACACAAGAGATGATAGGATAGCGTTTTGTTTGACTGAACACCCCCCCAGCTCCCACCTGAAAAGCACATTGGCCCTAAACAGATCAAGTCTTTGTGTCTAATTGGTTCCCCTGTGTGGGGGGGGGGGGGGGGGGGGGGGCGTCTCCGACACCTCGATGCAGGCTGCGGTCGCTGCATGTGACCACAGCGAGCTACGCCGAGAACAAGGGAAAAGTGCAAGGTCATTATAAAAATCAGATAGTGCTGTTCAGCGCGTCACAACTGAACCAACCCTCTCCCTCTCTATTACACACACACACATTACATATATTACAGAACACAGCACTCACACACTCACAGCAAGGCCAAGTCATAAAGGCACTCAGGATGCAATCAAACAGATGGGGAGGAAACAAGGGGGGCTAAAGTAGTGTTTATGTGAGTGTGAGAGAGAGAGAGAGAGAGAGAGAGAGAGAGAGAGAGAGTAATTAAATGTATAGAATGAGATGACAAGAGACGAGAGAACGAGAGACAGGAAGAGAGAGAGAGAGAGAGAGAGAGAGAGAGAGAGAGAGTAATTAAATGTATAGAATGAGATGACAAGAGACGAGAGAGCGAGAGACAGGAAGAGAGAGAGAGAGAGAGAGAGACAGAGACAGAGAGAGAGACAGGAAGAGAGACAGAGAGAGAGACAGAGAGAGAGAGAGAGAGATAGCATGTGAAAGGCCAGAAGTGGTCACAAATTTGAGTCTTTCCATCCCTGTGTGATTGTCAGGCAGGGAGGAGGCGTTAGTTTATCCTATTGCTCTCGATGCACCAGCCGGGCGGTAAGCAATTTAATGACTGAATGCCACTAGAGGAGATGTGCCATTTTGTTTGGCTGGGCTGCAGTGCACACAACCAGTTAAGTGTGGGTCAGCAGGCTATATGTTGTAATCTCTCTCTCTCTCTGTCTCTCTCTCTCTCTCTGTCTCTCTCTCTCTCTCTGTCTCTCTCTCTCTCTCTCTGTAACTCTCTCTCTGTCTCTTGCTCTGTGTCAGGCTAAATGGCTGGATACAGGTCATGTCATTGGCTGCAGGTTGCATTGTTTAGGCAATGCAGACATTCAGGAAGTGAATGCTGCTGAGGCTGACACTGTGTGTGTGTGTGTGTGTGTGTGTGTGTGTGTGTGTGTGTGTGTGTGTGTGTGTGTGTGTGTGTGTGTGTGTGTGTGGCTGTGCAGAGGACCATCATAATTCTCTACACAACAACTCTCTTCTCGTATACACACACACACACACACACACAAACCAAACACACATGCAAGGCTGAGCCACGAGCAGCCAGCCCCCAGGCAGGGGCAACGTGGGAGCAATTACACACACACACACACACACATACATACACACACACACACACACACCATCCCTCCCCCCCCCATATCATCCCCCCCCCCCCCGGCGCCAGGGAGAACTTTTCAGGGATGACTTGTAGGTCATCGGGAAAAGTCCCTCGTTCCACAGGAAGTCACCTCGCTCGCCCTGTTTATTTGCGGGCTTCGCTTCCCATTTCCTGACACACACACACACACACACACACACACATAGAGGCGTGTTTAATGCCATTGACACAGCATGTCAGAAAATGCACACACACAGGGAACACACACATCAGGAGAGCTGAGTCGCCCCGCTTCTGTAGGCGTGTAATTAACACAGAGCTGGTCTCTCTGAAACATGCAATTCACCATTAAACCCATTGATTTAATGGGTTTAATAAGTCACAGGAGCTAAAAATGGCTTTGTGTTAAATTACTCCTTTGCGGAGGGTAAAATTGGCAAAATTAGACCACTGCTAAACTGAATGTATAATGGAAAATCGTGTTTGTGTGTGTGTGTGGGGGGGCATATCTAATATTAGTTGTTTATTACCAGTCAGCTTCACTGCATCAACCAGAGTTGTATTGTTCAATCGACAGCTCATGTCTCAACGTTTCAATAGGTCACCAGCTGCTGTCGTAGCTTCTCCCTTTTCTGAGCTTCAACAGTAACACACTTCCTCTTAGTGACAGGGTGAGCGCACACAAAGGAAAACTCAACGGCTCATTGACAACTGAGCCCTACTTTCTGTACCCCCCCCCCCCATGATGGCTGAAATACCCTCAGGTAGTCCAGACAATAGACTCCCACACACACCCACTGTCTCTGTAGAGACCGGACCAGACCAAACCATCCAGTCCATCTTCCCAGTATATGAGACACCTCGGCAGCCCTGCAAGTTCCTCTCATGTGTTATCCACTTTCACAACTGTGGCACGCAAGCAAAACCACTGGGATTTCTAAATAGGAATTACCCAATTATGGTATTGATTAAACCACTATATGGGCTCAGCGCCGGTCGTTACACCGCCGCATTCATCAGACGGCGGTGGGTGACATTGCTATGAAGGAGGACATGTCTTTGTGATCGACTCATTCGCAGAGGGGCAGACAAAGCAGAGGTCTCTCATTAAAAAATACAAACCTGTGTCCTGGGGGTATACTATACTATACTAGACTAGACTATGCTAGACTAGACTAGACAATATTATTATACTATCCTTCATGTCTGATGCATGTTGGATCTGCGGCATGCATACGATCTGCGGCGTACAGACGACAGGCTGACCTATTAGAGATGAAGGCTTTAATAAACCACTCCTTCAGCTGAGCTTGTGACTTTTCCTTTCATGCCATGTATACGCGGTAGTCCTGTCACCTCCCTGCCTGGTGTCTGTTCACATGTAGTTATTATACATATTTATGACACATTATTATATTTATTATACATTATTATATTTATTATACATTATACATGCTTTACCAATAGGTTATTATTATAATGTTACTATAGGCCACTAAACCAATGGGCGTACTGGAAGATACCACCACCACTGAGGACAAGCTCAGCCTGAGGTAGTGAAGGTAATGAAGATAGTGAAGGTAATGAAGGTAGTGAAGGTAATGAAGGTAGTGAAGGTAATGAAGGTAGTGAAGGTAGTGAAGGTAACAAAGGTAGTGAAGGTAATGGAGGTAATGAAGGTAGTGAAGGTAGTGAAGGTAATGAAGGTAATGAAGGTAGTGAAGGTAATGAAGTTACCCTTCAACACACTGACACCTGCAGCACATCAACCAGCACCACGTTGTGGAGGTAACACACCAGCACACACACACCAGCACACACACACCAGCACACACCAACACACACACACCAGCACACACCAACACACACACACCAGCACACACCAACACACACACACCAGCACACACCAACACACACCAACACACACACACCAACACACACCAGCACACACCAACACACACCAGCACACACACCAACACACACACACCAGCACACACCAGCACACACACACACCAGCACCCCAACACACACACACACACACCAGCAGGGTGTGTGTGTGTGTGTGTGTGTGTGTGTGTGTGTGTGTGTGTGTGTGTGTGTGTGTGTGTGTGTGTGTGTGTGTGTGTGTGTGTGTGCGTGCGTGCGTGTGTGTGTGTGTGTGTGTGTGTGTTGGGTGTGTGGAGAGCAGCTCCTGGCTGGACTCAGCAGCCAGACACGGGAGGGGGTGAGAGGGGTGAGGAGAGGGGAGTATCAGACTTACCTCAAGGAAACCTTGACAGAGCAGTCGCTTTGAGTCGCCATTCTGGTCCTCAGTGTGTGTGTGTGTGTGTGTGTGTGTGTGTGTGTGTGTGTGCGTGGTGGGGGGGTCTCACAGGGATGGAGACCCTCCGCTGCGGCTGCAGGACCGGGAGCCTCCGGTCGCCATGGCGCCGCGGCGACTCAGCCTCCGGACTCCCGCCTCCGCATCACGCGTACGTCGCCTCGCGGGGGGGGTTCCAGTTTGGGGGGGGGGGGGTTCGGTTTCTTTATTTCCGCGCCGCTTAGTTCCGTCTCGCGTCGTCCGGTGTAGACCCAGTCTGGGACCCGGGGAGCCGCGCCGCTCCAGACCCGCCGAGGAGGAGGAGGAGGGGGCGGGACCAGGGGCGGGTCCTGGGGGGGCGGGTCAAGGAGGCGGGACCACAGCCTGATGGACGGCCGCTTCCGCCTACGGGGAGCGAGGCCCCGCCCCCCCCGCCCCCCCCCCGCGCAGCGCAGCCGACCAATGGGGAGGCCGGACGGGCCGCGCCGCAGGTGGGGAGCTGGGAGGGAGGGGGGGAGACAAAGGGGGAGACACGTGGAGGTCAAAGGTTAGTAGTTACCAACAGGACCACGTGATGCGTTTTAATGGGTTGAGGTTGTAGAGCTGATGTCTGTTTATAGGAATAATACTTAGAATAATATAATAATAATATTATAATAATAATACTACACACACACACACACACACACACACACGCCCTATCCCCCCCCCCCCCACACACACACACACACACGCCCTATCCCCCCCCACACACACACACACACACACACCCTATTCCCCCCACACACACACACACACACACACACACACAAACACCCTATTCCCCCCCCCACACACACACACACACACACACAAACACACACCCTATTCCCCCCCCCCCCCCACACACACACACACACACACACAAACACCCTATTCCCCCCCCCCCCCACACACACACACACACACACACCCTACCACCCCCCACCCCCCCCTACACACACACACACACACACACACACACCCTATTCCCCCTCCACACACACACACACCCTACTAGACACACGTACGTTCGGTTCATGTGACTATTTAGTACAAATCAGCCATGCAGACCGCACGTTGGTGCGGTTTTATCTGTTTTCGTCATTTTGTTTTATCTGTTTTCATCATTTATGTAGCCTTAAATGGACTAGATAGACCTTTCCAGGTAATCAAACTAGGATAATAATAGGCCTATTCATAATTTTGTTTTAGCTGTATTGTCATTGTTTTATTTTCGTTTTTATTTTTTTTAAAATCCATTCATTCCTCTGTGTTATAGGAACATGAATGACAATACAGCTAAAACAAAAAACGATGAATAATCGACTAATATTATTAGCCTATAATTATGAATAGGCCTATTATTATCCTAGTTTCATTGATTGATTACCTGGAAAGGTCTATCTAGTCCATTTAAGGCTACATAAATGATGAAAACAGATAAAACAAAATTACGAAAACAGATAAAACCGCACCAACGTGCGGTCTGCATGGCTGATTTGTACTAAATAGTTCACTGATTTGTACTAAATAGTCACACGAACGTACGTATGTGTGGCTAGTACACTGTGACCCTTCTCACCCCCCATAGCGTGTGTGCGTGTGTGTGTGTGTGTGCGTGTGTGGGTGTGTGTGTGTGGGTGTGTGTGTGTGCGTGTATGCGACCCTTTATTAACATCAACATACAGTCCTTGGACCAACACAACATGAATAATAGTCATTGAATTCAAGTCAACGTTAAGTCAGTTATATTTGTATAGCCTTTAATCGCACGCCCACATCATACACACACATGTTAATCATCAGCAACATAACATATGGGAAAATAATAACTTTCATAACAACTCAAATACAGTCTTATTAAAACATGTCATGTTGTCATTTATCTTCTCTTGGGTTGTTACCGCATTATATTGTTCTTTAGTGAAATTCAATATAGATTACACAATGAGTCCATGAGGAGAGATCAACTGTCACATGATATCAAGGACTTCATAAATGTGATTTTATTATTAAGGAATAGCGGTTATTTAACGTAACAGTGGTTCAGTCCTTAAAACACTTCATGCAGTCCCAACACTGACATGTTGATATGATTTAAATGAGATATACTGTCGTAATGTCTTTAAGTAAAGTTGATAAATGAAGCGGCTGCGGTCAGAAGACTATAAAATACTGAAATACAAAACTCAGAGCTCAATTCAAAATAAAAAAAAGTGAGTTGTGAATAACCTACGCTTTCAAAGAGGCTACCAATTATGATTGTGATCAAAATAAATAAAAAAAACATTTCATTCCCCCCCCCCCCCCACTTCATCGAGCAAGGAGACAAAACGCAGGGAGGAAAAGGGTGAGTCATAAGACGCAGACGTAATTTATTCCTCTTCCTCGGTCTCTGATGTCTTCATAATCCCTCGCACACGTTTTCAGTCCTGGGCTTTGAAGCTCTCTAAGCTGATGGTCCATTCTTCACCGCAATAAAACCGTTTTCATCGGCCCGGATTACGCAAGCCATCATTCACATGGGGGCCGGCAGGGAGGGAGAGAGGGTGAGTCTGCACTGGCAGGGAGGGAGAGAGGGTGAGTCTGCCCTGGCAGGCAGGGAGAGAGGGTGAGTCTGACAGGGAGGGAGAGAGGGTGAGTCTGGCAGGAAGGAAGAGAGGGTGAGTCTGCCCTGGCAGGGGGGGAGAGAGGGTGAGTCTGCCCTGGCAGGGAGGGAGAGAGGGGAGAGAGGGGAGAGAGGTGAGTCTTCCCTGGCAGGGAGGGAGAGAGGGTGAGTCTGGCAGGGAGGGAAAGAGGGTGAGTCTGGCAGGGAGGGAAAGAGGGTGAGTCTGGCAGGGAGGGAGAGAGGGTGAGTCTGCCCTGGCAGGGAGGGAGAGAGGGTGAGTCTGCCCTGGCAGGGAGGGAGAGAGGGTGAGTCTGCCCTGGCAGGGAGGGAGAGAGGATGAGTCTGGCAGGGAGGGAGAGAGGGTGAGTCTGGCATGGAGGGAGAGAGGGGAGAGAGGGTGAGTCTGGCAGGGAGGGAGAGAGGGGAGAGAGGGTGAGTCTGCCCTGGCACGCCAAGTAATTTCATCAAGTGGGAATTCATCTTTCTCTGTTCTGTGGTATCTCTAACAATAAGATGTGAATATATGTGTGTGTGTGTGTGTGTGTGTGTGTGTGTGTGTGTGTGTGTGTGTGTGTGTGTGTGTGTGTGTGTGTGTGTGTGTGTGTGTGTGAGTGTGTGTGTGTGTGTGGGTGTGTGTGTGTGTGTGTGTGGGTACGTGCAGCGTACATTAAGCCATCCAGCGCCGCTGCGTTCAGGAAGGAGCAGGGATCACAAGGGATAGCCGGGTCTGTGTGTAGCGCAGCAAGACCTACATTTAGGCTCATGTCCCCGGGGTCCAGGCTGACCCACACTCTGCCCCCCCCCCTGCCCCAGCTATACATGCCCCCCCACCCCCAGACCGGGATGGGCCGCGACCCACTGGCTGACACCGCCCTGGGTGCTCCTGGGCTGGATTGCCGGGCCAGGGACCGTCATTGACTGAATTAATGCCACATCACAGAACTTTGTGCCCATGTGTGTGTGTGTGTGTGTGTGTGTGTGTCGGGGGGATGGTAATTGAGAGGTCAAATATCAGCGCTGGAGTGCTTCTGGGCCAACATCCTCCACTTCACACACACACACTTTCTCACACACACACACACACACACACACACACACACACACACACACACACACACACACACACACACTGACACACTGACTAATGGAAGCCATCTGTGCCAGCTGACTGGATTGGTGACACCTCATTGGTTAGAAAAAGGGGGCTAAAAGCAGGGTGGGGGGTGGGGGGGGGGGTCTGCTGTCTCACCTTATTTAAGGTTAGAGTCAAACCGCCAACATTTGACTCTAACCTTAAATAAGGTGAGACAGCACCCCCCCCCCCCCCCCCCCCCAATATGTCAGAGGTGACATGGGATGAAATTGGTTCACACACTCGCGTGGTAACACAATGGCGTTGAGTGTCTCCATTGAATGGGAGTTTTGCTTTACAGAGAAACCAGTTGAATACTCTGGCGGCGGCCATTCATCCATTCATCCGGTCATGTTTAGCCTCTGACTGACTGTGTGGGCGTCACGGCGTTGAGGATAATATTTTCTCTCGCCGCCTTAAAAAAAATAATTTGAGTACACAGCGGCGCTGTACTCCTTGCTCTCTATATCCTCACCCTTATACGCTTCACACTTTACTAGAGGAACATACACCACAGGCAGACACACACACACACAGGCACACACACACAAACACACACCACAGGCAGACACACACACGCACACACACACACCACAGGCACACACACACACAAACACACACACACACACACCACAAACACACACACGCACGCACACACACACACACACACACACACACCACATGCAGACACACTCACACACTCCATTCTGCATGGGTAAATTGGATTGCCACTGCTGAATAACTTGATTATAACCAGCCTACCTCTAGCGTGGGGCTAGCATCACTTAATATAGCTAAATGTATTGACACAGTATCACACACACACACACACACACACACACATACACACACACTACACAGTGATGACTGATGATTCCTATATAAGCTTAGAATTATCAAATACAAATCTATACACTTTACAATCTAATCACACCCATCATATTTCAAGAAGCCATCCTTAAAAGGATCCTGTGATATCTTCGGCTTGTCTTGGTTTACGCCTCAGGAAGCATAATCTCCCAGGAAGTGGATGTTATCAGGTCTCACATGGGGCTGAGTGTATAGAAACGCTTCTTCAAAGTGTTTGTTTATTCATTTAGCGAATAGCTCAAGTATTAACTGGGTCAACACGGACAATAATGAGAGAATATGAGAGAGGAAAATAACTTGTCCAAAATAACTCGTCCGAATGGATGAATAGAGTCCAAGGTCTCTTTACTTTGGCTCTGAGAACAACACACGTCTGAACTGTAATATACTGGGATTTCAGGAATTACATTGTGGGATTTTGTACCATGTGAAGTTATAAACAGCCTTACAGCATCGTGGCCCAGAGCTGGAGGACTTCCAGTCAGGAATGTGATAATATGTGTTTGGTCCATGGATTAGCTCATGAGTTTCTTTGTAGTTTTAGGTTATCTTGATGCTGGCTCTGCGTGGATTTCACCTTCAGCATTAGCATCGTCTCACAAGTCCTGGTTACTGCTTACAACCACGGGACCCAGGGAGACGTGTCCCCGTCTCCGAGGGCTGGATGGGTTTTCATATCTCGCAGAAAGACACAAATGTTACAAATATAGAAATGATTGCTGTGCTAATTAGTGAGGAAATAGTATTATGTTAGTCACTTCTTATCCATCTTAAAGCTTTGAGAACATTTGAATGCACAAATTACCATTACTAATTATTATTTTTAATGCAGAAATTATAAAAAGGAAAATTCAATAGGTGGTACACTGGAATATATCTTAGAAATCTGCAAACCTGTAGAGTTGGTCTGTAACTGAAAGGATACGAGTGCCTCATAATTATAATTACGTCTTTCTGTCGGTCTGAATATGCATTTCATCTGTGATCTGCACTCAAGTGACTCCCGGCAGCTGGATCAAATGGAGGTTTAATTGGCTAGAGTTGCCAAAGATACGCTTGGAAAATGTCTAATAAATAACATGACCTAAAAAAGAAATATGTCTAGCTGTAGCAAATATGAACATGCAATATAGTTTGCTTTTCATATTAATGTATGTCTGTCTGTATGTGTATGTCTCTTTTTTGAGGTCTTACTTGAGTAACAAACCAACCTAACCCTAACCCTAACCCTGTTCAAAGAAACGTAACATTATTAAAATCCCTCGACCCTTGACCCCCGACCCTCGACCCTTGACACAGGGTACTCAAAACTTTAAATGTATCTTTAGAGCTTGTCTTTAATCACAAGAACTTCAGATATTCAATTAAGTAATTGATCGATTGGTGTTGATCGAATGATTCATTCAGTCATTGGCTCTTGTGTGAGCGTGTTGAGTTTTCACCTCAGTTATGGCGCCACCTACTGGCTTCCGTTAAGAAACGCAAGTCTGTGCGGCCCATTGTTGTTTTTTTTGTCTGACATTTCAACCCAGGCCAACTACTTCAATACATCATCGAATTGAAAGATAAATGATCAATTAAATTAAAGCTCCAAGAAGCTGTGGGCGGGACTTCGCCGTGTCCGTCAGGGTGTGTTGTGGATCGTGTCGCGACAGGTTCTCGTCCGTCGCGGTCCATGCAGTGTGCGGTAGACCGGGGCGTTCACAGGGAGACTCGTTGTAGCTAACATTAGGGTCAGGGAATGGCACAAAACGCATCACAGTTTGACATTCGATTCAAAATGGCCACTTTGATGGCACACCAATCACACCTTTAATGGTTTTACTGCTTTGTGGTCAGCAGATCCTTGGTGATGGTGGTGGGGAGGGTGGGTTGAACTGTTCATGGGTGTGGGGGTTGGTTTGTAGTCTGAGGTGGTGGATTTGGGGAGGTGATGGACATGGTGTGGGGGTGAAAAGTGGGAAGTTGCTGGTTGTAGGAGCTGGAATATCACATCTTTTGGAAAACAGGTTGTTGTTGTTCCAGGTGTTTGTGTTGGTGCGGTGCACCCTTTCTGCCCTACGTTGTGTTTGACTGACTTTAACTTGTTTGGCGGTGAAGTATAAATGGCTTGTTTGAAGTTTAACAACCATTTACATTGTTCCCCATTGTTGTAATCTGTGTATGGAAGAAAGGTATACTGTCTGAATGCCATACCCTATCACACATTGTATGAGTGGCAGCTCACTTTAGATTAATGTTGTTTTCAAATTGTGACGTTGCTCTTACTTTAACTGCAACATAACTTAGTGGTCCGGATGGCAATTACAGCCCCCCCCCCCCCCCCCCCCCTGTAATTCCCATCCGGACCACTAGATGAAGCCAATTTCCATTTCAGCTCACCTTGGGGGGGTGTCTTACCCCGCTCTACCCTACTTGTAGTGTGGTAGTAAAGAATCAGAATTTATGACGTTTTATTAGTTGTTTACCATCTTAATTTTCCATTGAGCATAAAGTGTCTTGTTGTAATGTCATCACTAATGAATTATATGTTTATGTATTTCAGTGTTTATTGTAATTAGATTATTTGCTGTTAATTTGGTGGTCATGTTAAAGTGTATGTGTAGTAATGTAATATGTATTTAAGAGATGAAACATTCATTTGTTATTATAATATCAGTAGAAAAGTAAAAATGTGTATTAGTTGGAAATTAATGTTAAATCTTGTGGCAACCTCTGGGAGGAGAAGAGGTGGCACCAAACCAGTATTGGAAAATAGATCACTGTCCACACCAAATTCACAGTCAAGCCAATTTATTGGAGGTTCGGGAGAGGGAGAGAGAGAGAGAGAGGGGAAGACGCCGCCACAACGGAGGGGGGGGGGTCGGTCCTGAGTGGGCTCAGGTGCTGTACTCGTCGTCGGTGGTTGAGCGTGGGGTTCGGTGCACGGTGTCGGGTTCGCGGACGGTCCAGGATTCGGCGGGAGGTAGAGATGTCAGGCAGGCGGGGGTCGGTACACGGGCGGGTTTTCAGACGGTCCAAGGGTCGATCAGCCAACGGGGTTCTCCTGGGGAAAAGGGTCATACACAGCGCTTTGGATAACTTTCTCCGCTCTCTACAAACTACCACCATGTTTCGCTTTCGCTACTCCTCCCATTGTGTGAACTTCCTGCTGCTTTTATCCTCTCTTCCTTCACTATGGCGAGTGGCTGCAGCTGCTCCGCTTCACACAGGTGTCTCTGCTGGTCTCGTCGGAACTCCATATATGATCGGGTTTCCTTAGACAGAGGCAAGAGTGAAAAGCGCTCCGCGGCCACCAGATGGTAGCCTAGTTCTAACTAGACCTTGGTACTCATTACATTCATACTAAAGGTCTAGCAGTGCTGTAGAGACAAACTGATTCGCTGATTGGAACGCAGATTTTAGGGAAAAGAAATCGTTGTAACATAGTAGCACCGCCAGACCTTAGTACTGAAGTGAAATGAAATTTGAGCGGAAGTACGTAGGTGGGCGGAGCCAGGCTAACCAGATGGCAGGGTGCAACATAAAAACCATCCACCACTTTCCCACACACCCTCCTCCCTACCTGTACCCGGCGGGCGCCACAATCTTTATAGATTAGTGTTAGTGCTTTTGTTGTAAGATTGATCCACAAGAAATATTAGTTTTGAGTTTATAATAATAATAATAATAACTTCAATTTATATAGCGCCTTTCAAGAAACCCAAGGTCGCTGTACACAGTGGGACAGATACAACAGATAAATACAAAATACAAAGAATGGAAATTGAAAGAAGCCATGATTGGCAGGGATGGTGGAGTGGACTAGAGACCATAGACCTTGCTGAACAGGTATTTTTTCAAGAATTTTTTAAATGTGTCCAGAGATGCAGCATTTTGGATCTCTGCCGGGAGAGAGTTCCAGAGGGTGGGGGCTGCCACACTGAAGGCTCTGTCCCCAAAAGTCCGTAGTCTGGTGTGGGGGCTGGAGAGCAGACCCGTGTCTGAGGACCGCAGATTCCTGGTTGGGCTATAGGGGTGGAGAAGGTCAGATAGGTACTGGGGGGCAATGGCATAGAGGGATTTGTAGGTGAGGAGGAGGATCTTGTAGGAGATGCGTGACTTGACTGGGAGCCAGTGAAGGTGGATAAGGGTGGGTGTGATATGTTGCCAGATGTGTTGCCAGGGCTTGGTGCATGTGAGAATCCTGGCAGCTGAGTTCTGCACATACTGGAGCCTGTTGAGGGCTTTGCTGGGTACCCCGGACAGGACTCCATTGCAGTAGTCCAGACGGGAGGTGATGAAGGCATGGATGAGGGTCTCTGCCACGGAGTCAGAGAGAGATGGCCAGAGTCTGGAGATGTTCTTGAGGTGGTAGAACGTGGATTTGGTGATGATTTGATGTGTGACTGGAAGGAGAGAGTGGAGTCCAGAATGACACCCAGGTTGCAGACTTCTGGGGATGGATAAATGGAACAGCTGTCCACGTCCAGGAGAAGATCTCCAACCTTCCGGAGCAGCGCCTTGGGAGCCACAACCATGAGCTCTGTTGGAGAGATATGACTGGAACCAGGAGAGAGCTGCACCGGTGAGGCCTAGGTATTCAGATAAGCGGTTGAGGAGGATAGTGTGATAAACTGTATCAAAGGCTGCAGAGAGGTCCAGGAGGATGAGAATACTGATGTGGCCGGAATCAGCAGCGATGAGGAGGTCATTGTTGATCTTGATGAGGGCAGTCTCTGTGCTGTGGTGTGCTCTGAAGCCAGATTGAAGGGGTTCATAGAGCTCATGGTTGGACATGTGCTGATGGAGTTGGACAGCAACTGCTCTTTCCAGGACTTTGCTGAGAAAGGGAAGATTGGAGATCGGCCGGTAATTGGTGAGGTCCTCCGGGTCCAGGCCTGGCTTTTTGAGGATGGGGATGACTGTGGCAATTTTGAAGGTGTTGGGTACCATGCCAGATTCCAAGGAGGAGTTGATGATGTCCACCATGATGGGGCACAGGGTGGGTATGCAAGCCTTGACCAAGGCTGTGGGCACGGGGTCCAGGGAACAGTTGGAGGCCTTGGCTTTGGTGACCAGCTTTGTAACTTGAGGAGCATCCACAAGGGAGAAGGAGGAGAGGGAGCACTGAGGCAGGCGTACAGCGGAGGGAGCAACGCCCTGTGGCTGAGGTGTATGTGGAGGTGGGGGGGGCAGGTGCCAGAAGCTGCTGGTGGATAGAATCCACTTTGGCCTGAAAGAAATCCAGGAACTTGGAGCAGAGGTCGGGGGCACCTGAAAGGTGGGGGGTATCGAGGGGGCGGAGTAACCGGTTGATGCTGGAGAACAGCATTCTTGGGTGATTTTGCTGGTTGCCAATGAGAGTGGAGTAGTATTGTGCCTTGGCTTGGGAGAGAGCTTCTTTATAGGTCTTCACATGGTCTTTAAAGGCCTCAAGGTGGACAGTGAGGCCGGATCTTTTATAAAGCCTCTCCAGTTGACGACCGGTGGCCTTCATGGTGCAGAGTTTGGTGGTGAACCAGGGGGCAGGACCGGAGAAGGAGACAGTCCGGGTTTTGAGGGGGGCAAGAGAGTTGAGGCTGAGGGATAAGGCTGCATTGTAGTGGGCTACCAGGCCATCCAGCGTGGTGCCAGGGGGATCTGAGGCCATGTGAGTCGCTATCATGTTAGACAAGCCTGGTGCACTTACGGTCTTGATGTCCCTGAACATGATGGTACGTTTTGTGCGCTGCCTGGGCAGGGGGACAGGGACGGTAAAGTGGATGGCATGATGGTCAGATACAGCAAGGTCCAGACACTGCATCTGAGAGGGAGCTGTACCAGTGGAGCACACCAGATCCAGAGTGTGACCTTTAGCATGGGTGGGACCTTGAACATGCTGAGTGAAGTTGAAACAGTCCAGCAGTGTGAGGAATTCAGCTGCAAACGTGCAGCTGCTGGAGTCCACATGGATGTTGAAGTCGCCGAGCAGAAGTGTGGAAGGAGACATGGAGCAGACAGAGGTGAGTAGCTCAGATAGCTCAGACATGAAGGTAGTTGCGGCTTTTGGGGGGCGGTAGACAAGTACAACTTGGAGCTGTGTATACCCAGCCAGTGTGAAAGCAACACACTCAAATGAGGTGACATCGGGTACTGGAAGTTCCTTAACCGGGATGTCAGTTCGATGTATGATAGCCAGCCCACCACCACAACCCCTGGAGCGAGGTTTCTGTATATACACAACCTGGGGGTGTGGCTTGATTGAGTGTCAGAAAGTCCTGCTGATTTTGCCATGTCTCGGTTAAGCACAGAAAGTCAATTTTCCTGTCTGTGATAATGTCATGGATGAGTAGTATTCAGTAGCATGAATGTTGCATTGTTGTTTATAGATGATGAGGGAGAAACAACACTGTCAATACAGACCAGGGGCCTCAGATTGCCAGTGCACAGGTGTGGTTTGTTGTGATGACATCAATATGTGAAGTGTGTAGGAGGAAATACATGAAAGAGCTTTACAGTAACAGTAAGTTTTGGGGATGGGTATAAAGTGTTGCTGTACAGTTTGAATAAATACACTGCTAAATATGTTCGTGGTGTTTCCCCGCTTTTTGCCAACACAAACTGTCAAGGAAGGATTTTATCAACTTGCAGGTTGAGAAAGAAAACACCCGTTTGCGTGAATGAGTGGTAGAGTGGAGGTAGCGCGTCAGTCTTGAGATTCTGCGTGCTGGGTTCGTTTCCAAGTGCATTTATGTGTAGTTTAAACAATTAAACTACACATTTATGTGTAGCTTAAGTATTTTAAGTAAATAAAGTTCTATTTCTTATGTCATATGGAATACTTATTCATTAATGTTATGGAATTATGTCCAGTTTGGTATATTACACGTTTGCATTTGTAACATTCGACAGTTCTCTAATTCATTTATAGGATTCCTCAAACTCATAGGTGCAATTGACTGCACACATGTCCCCATAAATGCACCTTTAGGGGAACATGAGGCTGACTTTGTCAACAGAACGTCAACCCATAGCATCAATGTGCAGGTAAAGTATTACCTGGGCTAGATCATGTGGAAAGTGAAATTGCATGCAGGTAGCCGACTAAAACTTTGTAATTGTGCTTCATATGGCCCATCTATGGTAACAGAAATGCCGTTTTCAGATGACTTGTGATCATCAGCTGATGGTGACTAGTGTGGATGCGAAATGGCCTGGCTCGGTCCACAACTCACGGATTTTCCGGGAGTCAACTCTTTGCCAACAGTTTCTGCAATGTGTGGCGCAGTACACAAGATCACTAACTGTAAATGTTGATTAAGTCACTGATCACATTATGTTCTAATAGGCCGTTATGATGGAATCATTGTAGGGGACAGAGGGTATGCCTGCATGAAGTTCCTTATGACTCTGTACGGTGACCCACAGACGCCATCGGAGGCCCGCTTCAACAGGGCCCTAAGTACGTGTAGGGTGAGGATAGAGATGACCTTTGGTGTCATCAAGTCAAGATTCAACTGCCTCCGTGGTCTGAGGGTCATGCCGGAGAGAGCCAGCCAGATAATCACGGAATGTGTGGTGCTCCATAATATTGCCACCATTCGGAAGGAAAGAACCCCTCATGTTCTATTGGTGGCAGATGATGTCGTGGACCCTATGACAATTGATCATCCCACAGGAGTGGCTGTAAGACAGGCGATAACTACACAGTCTTTTGGTTAGCCTGATTTTTTGGTGGGGACATTTGTTGAATAAATCTTGTGTTTCATTAGAAGAAGTACAATGGACGGAAATACATTTGGTCATGTTTGTTCAATCGCCGTGCATTTGCTGTGAAAGTAGAACAAAATCATTATTTATGAGGGTCAGTGTAGCTTAACCAAAGAAAATATAGGTAGCCTAATACAAAAAATAGCCTACCCTCTCGAGGAGCTGGATCTCAAGCCTCAGTTTTTTAATTTCAAGAAGTTTCTTTTCATTATCCAGCTCCAGGTTGCGCTTATACAGCGCCCTTACATTGTCGGTTCCAACCTATAGAAATTATTGGTTAAAATCGTAATTCACTTACGGTCAAAGCCTTGTGGCGCACCTTACAAAAGGAAGAAACTAAATTTAAAAAAAAACTTTGTCTGTCCCGCGAGAAGGCCTTGATGAGGAGGTGGACATGGAGGAGGCAGTTGGCTCATCCAACGTCTCATCTCTCTTTAGAATAAATTATCAAAAGGAAGAGTGATGTGAAACAGTTACATGCGGTTACAGCACTGCTCGGTTGAGTTTCCCATTGTGATGGCTCTTTAGAACGTCCAAAGGTGCCACCACGTTCAACGTAGGCTACATTAACCTTATAGTAACTTGGAAGTGCCATGTCGTCCATTATCCCTTAGGCTACGTAAACAACAACTAGCCTATGTCAGTGACACAATAGGCATTTTCTATTCTGCAATTTCATATTATAGGTGTGAGAATTGTTAAGAAAAATCACCTCCATAGTCACCCTGGACTCACAGGCCGACAGAGTCTCGTCATCGTCTATGTTCTGAAAGAATCAGGGAAACTTATTATAGGCCATTCTTTCCAAAATCCTGCTCACATTTAGAAGAATACACGACACTTTGCTTTGACAGTTATAGGCTACCTCTTCTTGGAGATTGAAAGGCCACTGTCAGCGGCTCCTGCAATACAATGTTGGTGCCTTCAACTAAAATTACACAAATTAATTTACACTCAATCATCTCACATTTGATAAGACAATTATGTATGTTCCTTGCCAATAGGCCTACATGAATACATACCGACTACATACGCATCAGATAGGCCTACTGAGGCAGTGGGGTCAGAAGACAAGCCCCTCTGCCACTCCGGCCATCATCGGCCGCCCTTCATTATTTGCGAGGGTCCAGCTCCTCCGACACAGTGAAGGGCGGTGGAGCTGACCCCCTCCCAGTGGTGTTTCTCTGAGTTTTTGTCCTATTTGCTACAGGTAATCAACATCAGATGAAAGGTTAGAGCCTAGCCTATTGCAAATCATAGGCTTCATTCACCTGAAATTATTGAAATTTATGCTTTAAACTTACCACATTGAATTATGTTTTTGTGCTTATTTCTTACTTGCACCCATGTTCGGATGGTCGTGCTAGCACCCAATCTAGATGGGGGTAAAAGGCATGATGATGGACAGGCAAGATATGAACCCCGGTCGCTGGCGTTCAGCTCACATACTAATCCACCACACCACCGTAGCTACCTTCCAGCACATGCAATACGTTTCTTACATATAGGATGTATTTGAAATTAATTCCCTAAATTACACAATAAAGCAAGTTGGAGGTTGCTTTTGCATTTTGCAATCATATGCACTCTATTGGTAGCCTAGAACTCTAGACACCCCCTAGCGGCAGCAAATTTATTTGGCAGCTAGTGTAGGTCTAGCAAAGCTCCGTCCGCTTTTTGGTGCTGGAAACACCAAGTGTGTCTTGTATGTCTGACCAATCACAGCGTGAGGGGCGGAGTCGAAAGCCGGGCTACCTAATGACGACAGAGTTGCGACGGTTCCGTGTTAGGTAAACAATGGCTGCTGCTGCTGGCGAACGGCTGTCTTTCGACTCGGCTTTGGCCGCGACTCTTCAAGACTTGAAGTTAACATTTTATTTGAGAAAAGAACAAAGAACGGCACTGAAGTCTTTCCTCGAAAATAAATATGTATTCGGAGTTTTGATTAATTACGTAGTCAGAGCCGTCGCTCTGACTACGTCACCTTCTTCGTTGCTCTGATTGGTTGTAGCGCTATCCTATTGCGTGCAGAGGGAACTTGAAAGACAACCGTTTATCCCGCCCACACTGCCAATGGAGCTGCGCCAGACCTTACATCTTTCTGATGTAGGTCTGGCTTGCCAGGCTACTCTATTGGGATTAATGGCGAACAATTCTGCATTTGGCATAGTTATTTTTAGACAATTAGGCTATGCAGAATCTTTTCACTTATGCATTCACAGAATCTGCTATTTTTTGCCAGCACGCCTCCCTAGGCTTATCACGGGCAACTGTATTGCCCCTTGCCGTCATTTGCTTTTTAAACTCTTCGTATGAGTTCATAATCACTACTTGCTCCTCCTGAGTGAAATACATAGCCCATGTTCGCTCCGTCGGATCCATTTTGTCAAGGTGAATAACGTTGGGTTACGCCCTTTTTATGGGAAGGCGCATTGAAACTAAAGAGGAAAACCTGGCTTGACAAATTGACTCTTAAGTGAGCTTCGTGGTACCGCTTAACTCTGATTGCGAGTTTCGTATTTGTCGATCGAGGTTATCCAAAGAAAGCCTGGGTATGTTCAGTGAGCTTCGTAGTATACCCCACAGGGCTTCTCAAAGCTGCCCTAACACAAACAAACAACTAGTACGGTACACCTCGGTACGGTACACGGTACACGGACTCACCTACCGATAGGTGAGTCTACGGACGCTCGGAGGGGAGCTTTACACTAGTGATGGGTCGGGCAACACCGATGCATCGGCGCATGTGTCGAGCTCATAGAGCGAAGCCCCCTGTCAGTGCGCGTATCGCTTTAAGAAAGTCACGTGACCAATACAGCTGCAGTATCGCCTGTCATGCGGCGTGCCGGGCGCGCCAAACTGTGTTTAAAAGGAAGCGCATCTGTCAACGGGATGCATCTCTGCCAAAACAATCAGTCATTTCAAACGGACATCTTATCTGCAAGCCATAACGGAGCCAGAAAGAAAAAGAAAAGTTTCCGCCGTGTGGGACCACTTTGATCTTATATCGGCAAATAAGGTATTTGTTTTTATTTCCTTGTTGTTTCATCCTGTTCCTCCCAGTTCCCACTTGATCTATCAGAATTCGAATCCATTTCAAAGTGACTCAGTTTAAAAAAAAAATTTTCTGCAGGTTAAATGTCGCATTTGTTCGACAGAACTGTCCTACATTAATAAAAGCACCTCTTCAATGCTGAGTCATTACAGAGCCAGGCATGAAAATGAGGCCACAAATAGGACTACACCAGGAACAGACACAGGTAGGCCTATAGAGACATTTTAAAACGTCCTCATGGTCGCTTTATTGATAATTAATTCATATTATTTTATTACTACATTTTTGACCATCAAGTTTCCAGGAAGCATGTGTTGGACCAGGCTATCCTGAATTTTATTCTCAAGGACTGCCAACTACTGTTGGGACGTGGGGTGCCGATGCTTCGGAGCGTGTGTCGAGTAATCCAGGAAGTGTTTAGTGGAGCGCGTATCGAGGCATGTACCATTTGGGGGCGGTGACGTCATTGATGACAAATGAAGCTTCGTCTGCTCGGCAGATGTTTCGAAATGTGGGCGTGATTCACTAACGCATAAAAGCGTCAATGCATCCCCTGCCTCATTGGCGCATTTGGTGTCTCAGTGTGAGTTTCAGAGTGAGTGTTTCAGTGAGTGTTTCAGTTTTCATGGAGCCTGCAAGAAAACGGAAACATTCCCCAGTATGGGAACACTTTGATCATATTTCTGCCAATAAGGTATGTGTTTACTCATTTACTTGTTGTGATACTTGTTTATTATGGTATATAAACAAGAGTAATCCAAAACAAGGTATAATTGTATTTTTATTAGTCTACGCGTTTTTTTGTGATTCAATAGACTAGCCATTCTTCACCATATTTTTATATATATTTTATTTCATTCCAAGGTCAAGTGTTTGTTGTGTGCCAAGGAGTTGGTATACAACAACAACACCTCATCTATGCTGAGGCATTTTCGTGCCTTGCATACAGATACCCAGGCCAAGGAAGGTGCACCCAGCCAAGGTGCCTCCAAGTCAAATCCTACTATAGTAACATACTCTTCCATTGTTACCATATTTGTTTACCAACCACAATGATAATGAAATGAACAGAACTGATACAGTATTCACAAAGCTTCTGTTGTTTTCTTCCAGTGACCAGGGGTCCGTTTCACAAAGCAGGTTTAGTGAAAACCCTGAGTTTATTAACCCTGAAATGAGGGAAACTCTGAGTTTTCCGTTTCACAAAGGGAGGTAACTCAAACCAGAGAAAGAGGGGTAACTCTAGCCTGTTTCAGAGAGAGAGGTAACTTAAGCTCTCGGTCAGTTACCGTAGTAACAGACTCTATGAACCTAACCTGGTCGGGACCAGGTTTTTCTCAATGAACATCGAGTTTCTCTCTGTCTCCGCCCTCTTTCAGCCACACACGCCATTTGATTTCCTCTTTCATTCATTCAGTCAGCAGGCAAGTTTTGGCGTAGCCGTCTGTCAAAAATCATTTAAAAAATCAGAGTCAGTAGGCTATTTCAGAAGTCCATTAGGCACAGTAGGAGGCAACTTTTTTCACGAACATGGCATGTCCTTTTGACCAGCGCTCGAAGTGGAAAAAAATAAGTGCTGGTACTCCCTTATTCACATATAAGCGATGGGGGGGTGCACGCGATATTAACCCACCCCGGACCTACGACCGACGGCGGGGGGGGGGCGTGTGATCGTAACCCACCGCGGACCTATGACCGACGGGGGGGCCCACTTCGAGCACTGCTTTTGACAAAGATCCCGTGGATGAAGGTGCAGCATTACTGCGCAGAGAATTAAATATTCGTCGGGAGAGGGTTATCAGCAGGGTTCTAAATTAACTTTTTTGATTACCAGCCAAATTGGCTGGTAACTTTCTAAAGAAAGTTAAGCCCCCAGTCTGTCCAACCAACCACCGCCGCATTTATTATATAGAAATAAGTTAACTAATATTATGAGGATATCTAAGAAGGATTATTATAATAAAATATTAGACAGTAATAAAAATAATATTAAGAGCATATGGAATGTATTAAATAATATTATTAGGAATAAATCAACAAATATAAGTTACCCTCAATATTTTATGGATAATGATAAGATTGTAAGCAATCTGAATGATGTGGCTACAGGGTTCAACAACTTTTTTGTAAGTGTGGGACCGAAACTGGCAGAAGAAATCAACAATCCACAGCAAGAAGAGGGAGGGGGAAAGGTTGAGGATTTCTTAGATAGCAATCCAAGCTCAATGTTTTTGAAAGCTGTTACTGAAAAGGAGATTATTGACACCGTTAGCAAATGTAAGAATAAAAGGTCTACAGACTGGAATAACATTGATATGGCTGTAATCAAGAAAGTAATTGAAGCCATTGCAAAACCCTTCACTTATATTTGTAATTTGTCTTTCAAAACAGGTGTGTTTCCAGGTAAAATGAAAACTGCTAAAGTTATTCCACTATACAAAGCTGGAGACAGAAATCAATTCACTAATTACAGGCCGGTGTCTTTACTCTCTCAGTTCTCTAAAATATTGGAAAAACTCTTTGCCAGCAGGTTGGATAATTTCATTGAGAAGCATAAATTGTTAGCTGATTGTGAGTATGGATTCAGATCAAACAGAACTACATCGATGCAGTGTTGCCAACTATATCCAATGGAAAGTAGCTAAAGCCTGCTCCAAAAGTCGCTAAATATCGCTAGATGACGTCATACGCTAATTTGCATATTAGTGACGTCATACGCTAATTTGCATATTAGTAACGTCATTACGTTGTGTAGATCTATAAAACATTCACTTCCATGTAACGATAGGCGCTGTTTCTACATAGGCCAGTCTTTACTTTTATAATCGTGGTAAAGCCTGTCCGCTGCAGGCAGCACAGCAGGTCAATGAGGCAGGCAGAGTCGTATGAGAAGGAGGATGATTATTGATGTTTTATCAACAATGAAACGGTTGGACAGCCGTTAATATAGTTCCCGTCTCTGTGTGGCGCACACATTTAAGCCTATCACTGAAACAGGAGCTGCGCGATCGCTGTCTGATTTATTTACTTTAATTTTTTTTAGATTAGATTAGATTAGATTCAACTTTATTGTCATTACACAAGTATAAATACAGGATAACGAAATGCAGTTTAGTGTCTAATCAGAAGTGCAAAGAGCAGCAAGTGCAATAAATAAATACGTACAGTATGTGCAAAATACGTATATACAGTATGTGCAATATATAGGAGAGATATAGAATATAAACAGTATTAACAGTACTATGTGCAATATACAGGTGAGCAGTATAAAAATTATAAACAGTATAAACAGTATGACTGTATGAGCATAAAACTGTATAGTGCAGTATAAGGAGGTATTTTGCGTCATATATCAGGTCAGTGAAGGCGTCAATAATTTAATACAGAACGGAAAATGGCAGGGGATAGACAGGATTATCTGACAGATCTGTAATGCTCGCTTGTAGTTTTTTGAAGCTAGCTATTATTTTGTCCGAGCTCAACTAGGCTACTGCGTGTAGTGTTCGAGCAGCCAGAATCCAGACCGCTGTCTCGCAATCACTTCCACTACACTGAGCAGAGCTTGCAGTCGGGAGAGACAGTGCGAGGGAGGAGGGGCGATGGGCGATTACATACACAGCCGAGCTCATTCTGAGAATAGTAAAATAGTAGAATAGTGCATCCATCAGTCTCCAAAACTCTCCAAGAGCGCCAGAAAAGTAGCTAGATTTGTCGCTAGTCGCTATTTTTTTTTAAAGTCGCTGGGGGGGTCTGAAATCTCGCTAAATATAGCGACAAAGTCGCTAAGTTGGCAACACTGCATCGATGGCATTAATTGAGTTAACTGAAGAAATTACCAGTTCTATAGATAACAAGAAGTATGCAGTATCAATTGTATCAAAAAGCATTTGATACAATAGATCATCACTTATTAATCAATAAACTGGAAAAGTATGGTATCAGAGGGGTTGTACTCAACTGGATGAAAAGCTACATTAGTAATAGACATCAATTTGTACAGATAGGCGACAAGAAATCAACATGTTTAGAAATTAGTTGTGGAGTGCCACAGGGGTCAGTATTGGGTCCCAAATTATTTATATTATACATCAATGATATATGTAAGGTGTCAAGAATATTAAAATTTGTATTATTTGCAGATGACACCAACATTTTCTGTTCTGGGGAAAATCTGCAGCAGCTTTTAGAGGTGGTCACAGTAGAAAGGGGACGGACCATTGGTCCGACATCCCATTAGTCCGACATCCCATTAGTCCGAAAATGAATCACTGAATAGGGATCCCATTAGTCCGACATCCCATTAGTTCGAAAAAAAAGCGGCCCATTGGTCCGACGTCCCATTAGTCCGACCATACACAGTAGAGATGGGTTAGGATTAGCCTAGGATAAGGGTTAGGCTAGGGTTAGGGTATGGTTATGTTTAGGTTTGGTCTAGGAGTCGGTTAGGGTTAGGCCAGGGTAGGGGTTTGGTTATGGTTAGGGTTAGGTTCAGGTTGAGGTTAACCTAGTATAGGTAAGGTAGATGTACCGTATTAAATTGCGTTACAAAGGGCGTATGGATATGGCATCCAAAAGGCGGATCCATTCACTCACACACAGAGGAGCGAGAACAGCTCAACACTGACAAGTAGCGTCAATATTTTGGTCATTAAGGACTATAAGCCTCCTTACCATTCATCCATGCATCTCTACATGTGTATCGTCGGACTAATGGGATGTCGGACCAATGGGCTTCTTTTTTTCGGACTAATGGTATGTCGGACTAATGGGATCTCTCCTCAATGGCTCATTTTCGGACTAATGGGATGTCGGACTAATGGGATGTCGGACCTATGATACGGAACCAGTAGAAATGGGTAAACTAAAAACTTGGTTTGACTTGAATAAATTATCATTAAATCTGAACAAAACCAAACTTATGATGTTTGGACACCGTAAAATAAACACACAAGTAAAAGTGATGATCAATAATATAAATATAGAACGAGTGTATGAAAATAAATTTCTGGGTGTGATTCTAGACCACAAAATCTGCTGGAAACCCCATATCAAATATGTTAAGGCAAAAGTGTCACGGAGCATCGGAGTGCTGGGAAAAGCAAGACACATTTTGAATGAGAGAGCATTGTATAATTTGTATTGTTCACTTGTTTTGCCATATCTGAATTACTGTGTAGAAGTATGGGGCAACACCTACAAAACCAATACACAATCAATATGCATACTACAAAAAAGAGCCATAAGGATAGTTAACAATGTAGGATATCGTGATCACACCAATATACTATTTTTAAAAGTGCATGCCTTAAAGTTCAGAGATCTGGTAGAATTTAAGACCGCACAAATAATGTATGTAAGCAAAAAATAAACAGCTTCCTGGTAACATACAAAGACTGTTCACAGAGAGAGAGGGGGGCTACAACTTAAGAGGGGAATTAAATATGAAACAGCATTATGCTCGGACTAATATTAAAAGTATGTGTATTTCGATTTGTGGTGTGGTGTTGTGGAATGGTCTCGAGGAAAAAATTAAACAGAGTATAAATGTAATAGAATTTAAAAAGATGTACAAAAAATATATTTTTACAAGGTATAGAAGCGAAGAAGGTGAATGTGCCACTTGCTAATGGCAAAAGTTTTGGTTTGATTATACCATAGATATATATATATTACATACATATATTAGACTGAAATTGATTAATTTACAAGCCTAAAAATGTTTTTTTTTTATTTTTGTTTTTTTCTACAATTGAAATCATTAAGTGTTAAAATAGGGATAGGACTAGATAAGCATTGCTTCTTCCTATTCCATTTCGGACTGTTATTATTGGGGGTCAAGCAGCGAAGCTGCAGACACCCATTGTTTTCGTTAGTATTCCTATTATTATTATTTTCCTGCCATTGGAGTCTATGGCAGCCCATCGAACCCCAAGGTTAGAGTGATCAAAAAGTAATGAAATTTGGCACACTGATTCAGGACAGTCCCATAAGCCCGTACAGCAAATTTGAGGTCGCTAGCCCATGAACTCTAGCGCCACCAACAGGTCAAAGTTGGACATGCATTCATGTTCATAACTTTTGACCCATTCATCCAATATTGACAAACAAGGTACATTGGAATCCTTGGGCCAAGCCGAGTCCAACGCACCCTATGACGTCATTTTGCGTCATGATAGATTTTCCGCCATCTTGGTATATGTTAAAAACCTTCAAAATGTTTCACACATCACAAATTTTGTCTAATAATCTCCAAACTTGGCACATATGTTGATCAGACCATGCCTCACAAAAGCTATCGAACAGATTTTTCAAATTCAAAACCGTTTGGCCGCAACAGCCAATCAAATTTGACCACGAAGCCGCCAAACAGGAAGTAAGCCAATTTCTCAACAGCCCTTTGACATATCATAACCAAACTTGGTACATAGACCCATGACATCATCATGGGGACGCTCAGTGAATTTGGTGACCTTTGACCTCTAGCGGGCGCTGTTATTAACCAATATGTGTTTTACCTTCTCTCTCTTCACATGAGTATATTTCAAACAAATGTTCAATGTCTGGTGATACTGTCAGACCTCCCCATATAGCTAATGAATTATTTTTCATGGAAACATCAGAATTTGGCCACCATGTTGAAAGATGTCAAAATCAATAGTACCTATCCACAGGCCACAAATTCTGTCGAATCATCATGAAACTTGCCATATATGATCTTCAGACCAAGCTGAACACATGTGTTAAACAGCTTTTTCAAATTCAAAACCGTTTGGCCGTGACAGCCAATCAACAAGACAGCGAAGCCGTCAAATACGAAGTCAGCCTGTTTCTCAGCAACTCTTTAACATATCATAGCCAAACTTGGTATATAGACTCATGACAGTGTGTTAAATAAAACTAATAACATATCAAAAATATTCAATCATTATGTCAATCTGACATACAGCATACAATCAGAACACTACTGTACTTCTGTTACGCCACGTCCTGCTACACGGTCCAACACTCCCATCTAGTGGCCGATTGTCGCTACTGATGAGCATTCCCCCAACACACCTGTTTGCAATCGGCAATCACCATGCCCTACTTAAGCCGATGCCAGTTCGTGCTTTGCTTTCCCCAACCTCGGTCCCTGCCTGCCGGACTACCTGCCTGTTGCTGAACCCTGTTGCCGACGCTGCCTGCCGGACTACCCGCCTGTTGCCGACGCCACCTGCCTGACTACTAAATGCGTAACTGTACTTGTTTTACCCTTCATTTATTTCTTAGTTATTTATTTTTTACATTGAATATTGCACCTTATGCTTGACTGCAGACCTTTTTTGCACCTATTATTGTAAAGCGCATTGAGTTGCCATTGTGTATGAAATGCGCTATATAAATAAAGCTGCCTTGCCTTGCACCTATATGTTTCACATTGAACACTGTAGAGATTGTGTATATATATAGTCTTCTGTGTATTGTATATTGTGGCGATCACGGCCAGGTGTGGCGGCCATGCGCCCTATGGGCGCAAGGGGTTCTGGGGGTGCAACCTGGTGGGGTTTTGACATTATCGGTGCCCCGGAATCCCTGTGGGGTTGGTGGTTGGGGATTAATTGTGTGTCATTGTGTGTGCGTTTCCATATATGCAGTGTTTTGTTATGACCGTGGGTGAGTGTTTGTTCTGATCGTCAGGTGTGCCGTGTTTCTGTCTGTGTGGGTGTGTCTAAATAAAGGCAACTCCCGGGGTCGTGCGGTGTATGGGACACGGGAGTTGCGTAACATAAACCTGGGCTCCTGTCTCACTACTTCCTTGCCGTCGCCACAATATTATAGATACCTTTTTTTTTTTTTTATCCTTTTTTTTTTTTATCCTTATTGCATTCATTATTTAGTGTCTTGTGTATACCTGTAATGTTATGCTGGCTGCTACATTTAAATTTCCCAGCTTGGGATCAATAAAGTATCTATCTACCCGCCTGTTGTCGGCCTGGCCGTTTGCCATTGCCTTTTATTTAATAAATTCCCTGTCTTTCATCCCGTCTCCGCCTCCCTATGTTCAGCGTTTGGGTCCACACATCCCGTTCCCTAACAACAAACGAAAATAGAAAATCAAATATAATTTACAATACTGTGCCAAACATTGCAAGAATGCGATTTATGGGATGGCCAATCCCAATCTTGATTGTTATTGCTTTACGTGGTTTTATGTAATGCATGTAAGCCAGCTCCTTTAGGTGCATGTTATGCCAATTGCAACGTTTTGGGTGCGCCCTGTTTGGTTTCATGTGATATAGGCAGTCTCACCCACGGTTTTCATTGCCTGAAGATCCGATGGGATTGAAACGTTGCCTTGTTTTTAAATAAATGTCATTCGGGAGCATTGTCTTGGGATGTGCGCACAACTCCTCTTTAAGACGCCATTACACAATTGTGTCAACATTTATCTGAGTAAGAGCATTCACAGTATGTTAACCCAATGCGCCGTCTACTCTTTATAATGGCTATGGTCATCATGTTGCCACCTAGTCGATTACGTTTGTCCGCCAACATTAGTTTATAGAGTCCCATTAAGCTTGACCCCCCACATCGCTGCATGCAGCTATATTTATTTATTTTTTTTTTGTTCTTTGTTTTCTCTTTTAATGGTACGGAATAAAGTTTATAAAAAAAATAATAATAATTTAGTTTACGTTTAGGCTAACTTTTTAATTTACTTTAGCTCCCTTCTTTTGGTAGTTTCTGCTTTGTTCATTCATTCTTTTTCTTCTTATTTTTGTGTTTTCTGTTTCCATGGTTACTCGCGCTGGTTGGTTGCACTGCCTGCGCGCAGCCAATGGGCGTCTTATACGTCATCACTTGGCATCATGACAGTGTTCATGGGAAATGTAGTCAGTACTGCCCAGGGAGCGAGAACAGTAGAGCGGCTCTGACTGACATGATTGCCTCATGCATCACCAGCCAAACTGGCTAGTAAGATTTTATTAACACCCGCCAAAATGATTTTTAACCCGCATTTGGCGGGTTGGCGGGTGTTAATTTAGAACCCTGCTATACAGTTTATTAGGAAGTCCAATGTTGGCTAAACAATATAATATCCAGAACCAGTGGGTTAGATTCTCTTTAGAAACCTGGTTTGGCCTGGTGAAACAACTTAAAATCCAGAATGAAATTTGAATTTTAATGTGGCCAACCCATGACCCGGACTTTAAACCAGGTACAAATGATGGAGGCTTCACTCAATGGGCGAGAAAAGGACTCTCCACATTATGTCTACTAGTCGAAAACCAGGGCTTCATAGACTTCAAAACCTTATCAGATAGGTACGGCCTTGCTCGGCAGGATTTCTATAGGTACCTCCAAATCCGGCACTACTTTGATAAGAACATTAAAGGACTTATACAGGAAGATATATCAAGTATTACCAAAATGTTTATCGCAGCCTATAATGTAAAACTGTCCAGAAAGATCATTGGCGAACTATATAGACATATAGCTGAATTAAGATGTCACTCAACAAACTATATTAAAGGGACACTGTGTACACCGCGTTCCAAATTATTACGCATATTTTATTTAAGTGTCATAAAGATTACATTTTTTGTTTTTCAACTAAACTCATGGATGGTATTGTGTCACAGGGCTCTTTGGATCACTGAAATCAATCTCAGACACCTGTGATAATTAGTTTGCCAGGTGAGCCCAATTAAGGAAAAACTACTTAAGAAGGGCGTTCCACATTATTAAGCAGATGACCATTTCCAAGCAATATGGGAAAGAAAAAGGATCTCAATGCTGCCGAAAAACGTGAAATAGTTCAATGCCTTGGAGAAGGTATGAAAACCTTAGATATTTCACGAAAACTTAAGCGTGATCATCGTACTGTTAAGAGATTTGTGGCTGATTCAGAGCACACACGGGTTCGTGCAGATAAAGGCACAATGAGGAAGGTTTCTGCCAGACAAAAACATCGGATTAAGAGAGCAGCTGCTAAAATGCCATTACAAAGTAGCAAACACATATTTGAAGCTGCTGGTGCCTCTGGAGTCCCACGAACATCAAGGTGTAGGATCCTCCAGAGGCTTGCAGTTATGCGTAAACCTTCTATTCGGCCACCCCTAACCAATGCTCACAAACATAAACGGCTGCAGTGGGCCCAGAAATACATGAAGACTAATTGTCAAACAGTCTTGTTCACTGATGAGTGCCGTGCAACCCTGGATGGTCCAGATGGATGGAGTAGTGGATGGTTGGTGGACGGCCACCATGTCCCAACAAGGCTGCGACGTCAGCAAGGAGGTGGCGGATAGGGATGAGCGAGTACAGCATTATCTGTATCTGTATCTGTTAACCATATGAATTATCTGTATCTGTACTCGGAGTGGGCGGGGTCTAACCCGGAAGTGGGCGGGATTTAACCCGGAAGTGGGTCGGGTTGTCTTGAAATGAGCGAGGTTTTAACCGGTATGTTATGTTAAGCATGCAATTGATATGGGTTGATCAGAAATTGTTATTTATCGCTGATTAGAAAACTATTTACAGGACAGCATCAGCATTGAAAAAAACAACAACAAAAAAACGTGTGTATGTGTGTAGCTTGATTTCCAATATTTATACCACTACTAGCTTTATTTTTTCACGAAATACAGCAAGAAAGTGTCGGACACTGTGCGTGAAGTAAAAAAAAAACTGGTTAGAGCCAGGCAGCCAGATGACGGTTAAAAAAAGAAAAAGAAAAAAAAATCTCCGACAGGTAGAGACGCAACGCGAGTCGGCACCACGTCTGAACGAACCCACGTTTACCAGAACTCTACTGGTTCATAAGTAAGTACCAACCTAAGTAATAACAAACCTGAAGCTGAAGAAACCCTGAACATTAACGGAAAACGACCCGCAAACCTGAGTGACTGAGGGAGACACAGAGAGCTGTTCTGTGTGTGAGTGATCAGAGCGGGACACAACAACACATCTGCATTGTGTAGGGGAGGGGCGCTGTAGCTTATCACAGAACGCTGACACAGTCAGCTACCCAATGAGGATTTTCATTCAATCCGAGCACAGATATTGACTCGTATTACTCGTATAATACTCGTACTCGGCAAAAGTGCTTTATCCGTACCGGATACTCGTTTCAGCCGAGTATCCGGCTCAACTCTAGTGGCGGAGTCATGTTTTGGGCCGGAATCATGGGGAGAGAGCTGGTCGGCCCCTTTAGGGTCCCTGAAGGTGTGAAAATGACCTCTGTAAAGTATGTGGAGTTTCTGACTGACCACTTTCTGCCATGGTACAAAAAGAAGAACCGTGCTTTCCGTAACAAAATCATCTTCATGCATGACAATGCACCATCTCATGCTGCAAGGAATACCTCTGCATCATTGGCTGCTATGGGTGTGGGGGGGCGTGGTGCATCAGCCGCAAGGGGGAGCTGTGGAGAGGGCTCGGGAGAGCCGCGCCAGGTGAGAGTGATTAGCACACCTGGGTTCCATTGTACTAATCACTCTCTCCCTTTATAAACGCAGTAGCGTGCTGGACCCGGGAGATCCGGACCCGAGCACACGGGTCGGCGACCGGAGCCAGAGCTGGGCCCGCGGCGACACCGGTGTGCGCGATTATTGTATATTGGAAATAAAACGTATTCAAACCTGAGACCGGCTGTGAGATTCCCTTTGGCAGAACCCTGTGGCATCAACAACGCCACAATGGGCATAAAAGGAGAGAAACTCATGGTGTGGCCCCGATCCTCCCCTGACATCAACCCTATTGAGAACCTATGGAGCATCCTCAAGCAAAAGATCTATGAGGGTGGGAGGCAGTTCACATCCAAACAGCAGCTCTGGGAGGCTATTCTGACATCCTGCAAAGAAATTCAAGCAGAAACTCTCCAAAAACTCACAAGGTCAATGGATGCAAGAATTGTGAAGCTGCTATCAAATAAGGGGTCCTATGTTAAAATGTAACTTGACCTGTTAAGATGTTTTTGATTGAAATAGCTTTTGATTTCAGTAAATATGACTTCCTAATGCTGCAAATTCAAAAAATGAGCATTTTCAGTTCTTAACAACCTATACAATGTTATAAAACTCTGTCGTGCATAATAATTTGGAACAGTGCATTTTAAGTTTTTGATTTTTGAAAAAATACTGTTATCATTGGGAGGTTTTTTCAATAACATTCGAATTCATTAAACTAACGGTTGATGACTTGAAAATTATGTTGACTGTCATTTGCATCGACTATTTAGGAAAATCTGAGAAAAATATCATTTGCATAATAATTTGGAACGCGGTGTAGTTTTTTTAGTAATTTATTACCTCAAATCAACGTCTTCATTCATAAATAAGTCCCCATTGGTGTACAATTATCTCTGTCAACAATCTCACTTATCCTCCTGAGCGAAGAATCACTTATCTGAATTTACATTAGGACGGGCAGGGCCGGTTTTACCGATGGGCAATGTGGGCGACCGCCCAGGGCGCAATCTATGTGGGGGCGCACGAGCGCGCCCTCAAAAAAAAAAAAAAAAACGAGTGCGCCCTCAAAAAAAAAAACCAGCGCGCCCTCAAAAAAAAAGAAATAAAAGAAAAACTAAACTCAAAACAAAACTCGCCAGTTTTCTAGACTACCGCTCATTTCCATGTCAGGCTAGTGGAGTGGGCGCTGGGGCGCCCTCGTTGTCACGTCAACTTGCTGCTGAGAGTCATACAGGTTGTGTGTCCGAGAGGCAAGGGGAGGGGGGCGACTGATAAGCGAGCTGCACACTAGCCTACATGCGGAAATTTACTAAAATCTCCGCGATTCTGAAGTGGACATCGTACTACTTCAGAAAAACTATCGGAGCCACATTTGAAGAGGTAGAAAAAACGGTCGGTTGAGAGAGGCAGATTGTATCTTTTTACGGAACATCCAGCCCGATATAATGTCGTGATGAGATATCAACACCCAAATCAGGCCACACAACACAAACTGCCTCCAAATAAATTGTATTTCATAATTAACATAGACCCATATGCCTACACGACACGTAATTGATTGGTTTATGTGTAAAAAAAAAAGAAAGAAATGTTAATAAATAAATAAATATCAGACAATATCAGATTGATTGACGGGTGAACGGACGTTGGCAAAAGGTAATGCGATAGGTAATGTTATGATGTCGACAGTGGTGGGCCGTCAGGGACAGCAAGGCCTTCTCTGCTGGCGTAAACATCATCAGAATATAAATTGAATTTTGATACATTTTTCCACAAATATGTATTAAATTATTTTCCAGAATTATACTCTTTCCTCTTGGGTGCACTGCTTTCAGCCTCAGGTTGAGATTTGGAGGGCTGTTTTATATGTTAGAGCATTTATCCAATCACATTCAGTCTCATGTGTTGCCGGCGGAAATGAAGTTCTGTTTAGGTTTTCGCATTGTGTAGGCTAGCTAGTGTTAACCGAGACATGAGGATTCATTTATGACAGAACTGTCATTGTTTTCGAAAAACATTCGTGGATACATCGTGTATGGTCGTTGTGGATAGAGAGAAAACTTTGAAGGTAGGTAGGCATACTGTCAGTTTGGTTTCATACTGAGAATACTTGGTCACGTTTATCTCTGTTAATCCTGACGATCTCAGCTTTCCAATGACGTGACCATGTTTGTTTTGATTTGAGCATTTAAGCATTAAAACAGACTTGTGCCGGTCCCCATTTCCGTTCCTTACACGGAACAGTGTATGATTAATAACGCAAATTTGTTTATTTGAAATGCTTTGGAAATATTAATATAACTCTGCACTCAACTATGTTTAAGGTGACGCAACGCCCAGTTATACTGCGTTTCTGTCTAAATGTATAGTGTCTAGAGCCATGGCATCATAATGATTGATGGTAATAAGAGGTGGATTAATTCGTGTGGGAGTGGGACTGTGTAGGACCTCACTGAAGGCCCAGGCCCCAGGCCCACGGCCCGACATGGATCAAAGTAAAAGACCAAAAAAGCCATCAGGTGCCCAATTTAGAAAAAGAAAAAAAGAAGAAGAGGAGAAATTGGCAAAAGAAAAAGGTATGCAGATTTCTATGAGTGATGTAAGTGAAAGTAGGCTATAGGCTATTTATTAGCCTCTTACTAATATGTTGCTAGGCCACAGAAGAAGACTGTATTTGGTATTTATGTTTTCTGAACACTATTAAGTGTATGAAAGTCCCATCAATGACAAAAATGGGACTTTCATACACTTTCATACACTTCATAGTCCAGTTTGTGTTTGCAACACAACAAGTGCAAATTCACACAGACGCCATGACTGTGGACTTTTTTATTGCTATACGCTATATGCTAAGTTAAATAACTTCTAACATACATTGACATGGCATTTTGTAAGCTACATGTGATATAGCTTTTTAAATAATTTGTAGTGTGTTATGCTCAGTTAATAGGATGTTAACAAATGTTTAATAAAATGTGCATTATGGTGATTTTAATTGGGTAACTGATGCATGTGTGATGTCAGTGTGATCTAACTTACATATTGTATCTTAATTGTAAATTCAGGGGCAATTCTGAAATATTTTGGGGCTGGAGCACCCACTGGCCAAAATGTCAGTCAGTCAGACACTTGCCCAGCAGCCACAGACATGGTCCTGGAGCCTGATGAGGAGCCATCTACCTCATCAGCCACACAGGCCTCTTCAGCAATGGTCCTGGAGTCTGATGAGGAGCCATCTACCTCCTCAGCCACATGTTTATTACAGGACTCCTCAGGTGTGTGTGTGTGTGTGTGTGTGTGTGTGTGTGTGTGTGTGTGTGTGTGTGTGTGTGTGTGTGTGTGTGTGTGTGTGTGTGTGTGTGTGTGTGTGTGTGTGTGTGTGCATGAGTGTGTGTGGGTAGTGTATGTGTGCGTTTTTGCATAATTGTTTTAAACACTATAAATTCTGTGAATAACATGTATGGTAATGACAATACCATTTTCTCTTTATTATGCCTCAATTAGAAATCCCACCAAATCCTGTGCCTGAGGATGAGCCCCTGTCTGCTGACCCTGCTAATTGGCCTTCAGTTCTGACTGACTTTGCTTTCCCCAGGAATGAGTTGAATGGAAGAAGTTGTCATCAACAGTATTTCAAGAAGACATTGGTTAATGGTGAAAAGATTCCCAGAAGCTAGTTAGTGTATTCAGAGAAAAACAACAGCCTTTTCTGCTTCTGCTGCAAACTCTTTTCTAAGAGGACAATGAATTTAACAAGCTCAGGCCTGACAGACTGGAAACATGCAAGTCATTTGCTCACCTCTCACGACAAGAGTCCAGAACACCTCAACTCCATGAAACAATGGAAAGAACTGGCAGTCAGAATAAAAAAGGGGGAAACAATTGATAACCAGGAGATGGCACTTCTAGAGGCTGAGAAGATGAGATGGAGAGCAGTGCTGACCCGTTTGATTGCGATTGTGCAGTCTCTGGCTGTGAGAAATCTGGCACTAAGAGGGAGTACAGAAACATTGTTCACACCATCCAATGGCAATTTCCTCAAAGAGGTTGAACTGATGGCACAATTTGACCCAATAATGAGAGATCACATTAACCTGGTCCAAAAAAGTATCTCTGGTCACACCAGCTACCTCAGTTACAACATACAGAACGAACTGGTTAATTTGATGAGCAACAGGATCATTTCTGAAATGGTGAGTGAGATCAAGCAGGCAAAATAAATATTTGCAAAATATTAATATATATAACACACCGAACAGCTGTCAGTTGTAATTTGTGTGGTGTCACTGACAGAGAAGCCCTGCATAAAGGAACATTTCATGGGTTTTTTGGAGGCAGAGGAATCAACAGGTCTGCATTTGGCATCTCTCATTCTAAAGAGACTGGAGGAGCTCAAAGTTCCCTTTGAGGACTGCAGAGGACAGGCTTACGACAATGGGGCAAACATGAAGGGGAAAAACAAGGGTGTTCAAGCCAGGCTTCTACAAATGAATCCAAGAGCTCTTTTTGTGCAATGTGGGGCTCATACCCTGAATTTGGTTGTGGCTGATGCTTCTAAGGCTTCCACTGATGCCATGAACTATTTTGGCATCTTACACAAGCTTTTCACCCTGTTTTCAGCCTCCACTCAGAGATGGGCCATACTGAAAAAACATGTGGGCATCACTTTGAAGATGTGGACTGACACAAGGTGGGAAAGCAAAGTGAAGAGTGTTGAGCCCCTGAGATATGAGGCAGCTGCTGTGAGAGAGGCACTGATTGAGGTGAGAGATCACACTAAAGACCCCATCATTAAGGTTGAGGCCCAGTCCTTGTCGGAGGAGGTGGGATCCTACCGCTTCAGCATCTGTACAGTGGTGTGGTACGACATCTTGAGCCAGATACACTGTGTGAGCAAGTTGATGCAGTCTCCCAGCATGCAAGTTGATGTAGCAGTCAGTCTTCTCAATGGGATTGAGAAAGGTCTTCAAAGCTACAGGGCAACAGGCTTTGAATGAATGTTGAGGCTGTTCTGCAACAGAAGAGACTGAGGTCCACAAAGCGTCAATTCTCCTATGAGGCATTTGATGAGCCTTTAAGTGATGCTCTGAAGAAGCTGGAGGTCACATTTTTCAATGTTGTTGTTGATGCTGCAGCTTCAGCTGTTCAGGAAAGATTTTCCACACTGCAGAATGTGAGAGAGAAGTTTGGAGTGCTCTCTAACTTCAGAAACCTCCCAGACAAAGAGCTCCAAGAAGAATGTGAGACCCTGCAGACTACACTGCACTATAAGGGACACTCAGACGTGGATGGCAGAGAGCTTGTGCAGGAGCTGAAGAACTTCCCTGACCTCCCATCAAAGTCCATGACTCTGCTTGAGCTGCTGACTTTCATCCATGAGAAAGAGCTCGCAGAAATCTACCCAAATCTGTGGACTGCGCTCAGAATTGGTTTGACCCTTCCAGTGACAGTAGCTGAAGCAGAAAGGAGTTTTTCCAAGCTGAAGCTTACTAAAACATACTTGAGGTCCACTATGTCACAGGAGCGTCTCTCTGGACTTGCTATCATCAGCATCAATCATACAGTTGCACAACAGTATGATGATGTAATTGATGATTTTGCATCAAAGAAGGCTAGAAAAGTCAAGTTTTAGATTGCACTTCATACCTGTTGTTATGTTAATGTTCTAAACAGGTTGAAAAATAGGGATGGTTCTTGTTTTTGTATCTAAGATTATATGTAATAAAATAATGCAAATAATATAATATATTGTTTTGTCCCGTTTGTCGGCCGGGGCGGGGGCGGGGCGCCCAAGGGATGGTTCGCCCAGGGCGCAAATGTAGCCAGGACCGCCTCTGAGGACGGGCAAGCTCTATGGAGGCTTCCATGTCCTTCCGGTCTATAAAAAACGATGAACTACCGAGAGGGACAAAAAGCACTACGTGGTACAGGTAAGGCTAAATGCGTTTTCACTCAGAGCCAGCGTGACTGTGGAACAGAGAAGGAGCTTAGCGAGACACGCTTGTCACTTCTAGGGTGACCATTTATGAGTTGTTGAAAAGGAGGACACCTCAGCCCGGGGGGGGGGGGGGGGGGGTATATATGTGGATATGTTTATGATTATTTGGACACACGGGTGTAGGTGAACACGTGTACGTATGTGTCCAGGTGCACAGGCATATGTGTACATATCTACCTTTTGTTTTCTTCCTTTTTTTATTTAAATTTTTTTGTTTGTTTCTTTTGTTCCAATAAGGACACTACAGGGTTAGCACTTGAATTATTTTGTCACATCATATTGTAATTATATCTACTTTTGCTTATTGCACCGATGCTGCCCATGTTTTGTACAAAAAACTTGAAAAATAAAGTTTAAAAAAATAAATAAATAAATGAAAAATGTATTCTTGAGTCCTTGAGTCATTTTATCTGTAGTAAGATGCCGCAGATAATTTATCAGTCTGAGGTAGCAAGTTTGTCGTTTTTTCCAGTCTGCTGGCGAGGTATCATCACACACAAAGATGCAAGGCAGCTGGGTAAACTACTTGGTGGTGGAGAGATGTACACTGAAGATGTGAGAGGCCATTCAGAACAACCACCAGGATCATCCACTTCATAACATTTTCATGGATCAAGAAAAAAAGGCAGTGGTGGACATCTCCTCTTTCTTCACTGCAGGATGTTAAGATAATAATAAACTTTTTTGCAGGGGAATGGCTTGGTCTGCATTACATAGTTTGATCAGAAGAGTGTTCATTGTTGCTAAATAGAAATAGTTTCTAGAATAGAAACTTTTCTTTTGGTAATGACTTTCATTATTTGCTATCATTGGCTAGCCTGGCTTAACCTGACTCCGCCAGATGGAATGATTCGCGTTGGCTCAGCATTTCCATCTGGAATCGTTCCGTTGGAGAGCCTTTGGGAGGGGGCGAAAATACTGGTTGCTGATTGGATAAACCATCTGCCTATGTTGGTGATTGACGGGCCAAATCAACCAATCAGATCAACGAAGCGTATGACGTGATAACAGAGCGTCGAGGCAAGCTCATCAAGTAAACAAGTCGGGAGAAAGGCAAAAGCATCTTTTCCTCCGAGAAAAGCCTCCAGTGCCGCTTTTTGCTCATATTTTGGAGAAGGACTACACTCTAATTCTGCTAAAACTTGCTCGATAGCTGCACGCATCTTGATCACATCCGCGGAAGCCGCCATGTTGTTTAGACTGAAGAGTCGCTCCTCATTGCATCACACTTGAACCCGCCTCAAAACCAACGCCGATTGGACGATCATTTGGTGATCGGCTCCAAATTATCTCCGTCGTGTAATGCCAGTCTGAACTGTGAGTGGAATATCATGGAGCTCGCGAGATCAGGCTGGTCTCGCGAGGCTAAGCCTGGCTAACACCAGACTAAATCACAAATGAGATGTAGTCTGGCGACCACCTATTCATTTTCCTGTAGAGGAGGTGTGGTTCCCGATCATCCACAGCCGTTTATTGGGCGCTACGAATGTCTATCATAAGCGTCTGTTCGTAGCTCTTAGCCAATCGTATCAATTTTAACAGCGGTTAAAGCTAGCGAGTGAGTCCGGGAGAGGGCTACTCTCCTCGGACACGTTACTCTGAAGCCCCGGTGACGGTCTGGAAGTGCGGATTAATAAATACAATTAAAAACAGCGGTAAAAGCTAGCGTGTGTGTCCGGGAGAGGGTTACTCCTCGGACACATTACTCTGAAGCCCCGTATCAATCCGTACGAACAAACTACAAGCTTCCGTCTTTCGAATAGTACGCGTCATCGTCTTTCCGTCCCTCCTCGTTCTGTGATTGGATATCCACATTTCGCAAATTCTTGCGAGAGGAACCGACCATAGCCACCAGGCTGTCTGGCAGTTCGAAATTTCGAGCGCGCAAGGCAGCATGGGTATACCCAGGCTAATCATTGGCTTTATTCAATCATGATATTCCATGGAAGGGGTTGCATTTGTTTTGTACCACTGACCATAGAACATGACGCAGTATGGGTGAGAAAATAGGTCAGGTATAATAATAAAAATAAGATAACAAAAGATGAAAGTACAAAAGATGGTGATGCACTGGATGCCCTCTATAGAAATGTCATATTTTAGAGAGGGCTGATCAGGAGGTAGGCCTAAAACCGGCTGGCAAAGGTAACTATTAAATAAAATAGTCAGTATGAATACAACTAAACAGAGAGGTTAACAGATTGAGGTTGGCTAAAAAGTGGTTCAGATAAAAAGTTTCTCAGTCTAAAACTTTAGACTAATGTAGAACTACATCATTGGAAGATAAGTAAATTATATAATGCTTTCTTTGACTGATTGATGTACAATCTGGTGATTGATGAAGCCTCACTTCTCCACTCCTTAGCATTGTATTATTCTTCTAACGGGTTTCTGTTAGTGACATAAACGATGACAAACCTATTTATTAATAGCAAAAACACAATATGTCTATGCGAAAGACAGTGCAAACACGGTTTTTATGGTCACTTAAAAATTTAAATCAATCAAAAATACAAATACAAATAGCAATCTTCAGTCAAATAGTCATATAGTAGACAATAGGCTACATTGTTGCTATAGTGGAATAATGTGTCCTCACATCAATAATCATTTCAAGTAATTCAATATTTCCATTTATCTTGAAACATTCGTTTAGTAAATGTTTATGTAGTAGCTACTAGGGAAGAACAACATGAAATCCGACATCCAGGCGCTGCTTCGACCGAATTTCTGAAATCCCGACTGTCCCTGAACAAACCACGATGACGTAGTGCACTCTAGGGCTTGGCGTGTGACGTGCGTGACATGGGCAGGGCTTGAGCGGCTGGAGCTCAAGCCCCGCCTTCCCGCAGGCCGCAGCCGTTACCCACTCGACTTGATGGATAGTGTGTCATGAGCGCAAGAGAGAGAGCGATGTCGAGGCACAAATGAATGAACTGGAGTAAAGGCAGGAATCCATAGAAAGAGGACTATTGGATATATCTGTAAGAGTGGGGAAGAAATGTTTGGGGACACTGGTAGTGGGGGTATGGTCATATAGGGACATTGAGTCACACGATCAGTTAATGCTCTCATAATAATTCTTAGTTTACCATAACATATTAAGGTCATTTTGCTTTTTGTTCAAAATTTTGTAAATTTACTCACTTCGTGCATTTTTTATGTTTTGAAAAATAACTTTCTCTCTCCCTCTCCCTCTTTCTCTCTGTTACTCTTTCAGACAATGAAGTGGATGGAGAAACAATAGAGTGTGGATTAACAGACAACATGATAGCATACCTTTTTTCTGGTTCATTCAAGAAACAGGCAAAGTTCAACAAATTTGTTCGGGAGCTGAAGGATGTTGTCACACTAACTTTAGAACCAGTGCCTGAAGAATTCTATGTACAGCCTTTGGCTGCAGAGGGGTACGTTTTGTGGAGAAAAAAAAAAAATAATAATAATAATAATATGATGATGATAATGTGTATTGAAATATTTTTTTTAAGGTCTTAATGAGTAGAGTGTTCAATATACTGTTGTCATAGGTGCCAATAATAATCTGTGGTGTATGACCCATTAGAACCATTAGAACTCTCTCTTAAAAAGCCTGCCTGTTTCAGCTATGTCATGCATTTTCCAACGATTCCCTTTTTTAGTAGCATATATGACTTATATATTAGGAGATTTTAATCAGCAGTTGAAGGAAAATGTATCCTGCAATTTATGACATTTATCACAAACATTTAACATGAACACATCTGGAGATAAATGGTTTTCTCTGGACAGGAAGAGCATGAACAATTGTAAACTTGAAAGTAACCATATTGTTCTGAATATAAAATGATCCTGGATATTAAGTGACCCCCCTTTTCAAAGACATATTTTTGGAAAAAAGGCTTTTTAAAGCTGGTAATTCTGGAGCGCTAGCAAGATTTGAAAGTAGAATCTCCTCAGGGCTCCTCCCAACCCACACCTCCCCTCCATCGATTCCCCAGTGCATCACCTGAGGTTGTAGTTACACAGTTCGGCTGCTATGAAAATTTGCTTCACAGCTTGCCGCACTTCCTGGAGGCTTCCTCCCCTCAGGCCTCCTTCCAAAGCCGCACCCCCAAACAACAAGTTGAATGAAGTGATTGACACTTGTTTGGCCCCATCTCGTCACTTGATGAAATATACCATATTCCACTACTAATGTGTTGGTAACACAAGTTCCTCTCCCTTTCCCACCCTATGTCAGAAGTGAGGCAAATGGGAGACTTCCTGCTGTGTTCGTGATTCCTCCTTTCCCTAGAGACCTTCAGACCAGGCTTGATAACAAGGAAGCATGTCAGAAGTCATCCAAAGATCAACATAGGTTAATTCGTGTTCTCCATGAAGCAATGTTAGAATACACAATGTGAGTCAAAAATGTCCTACAAGAGGTAGCCCATATATTTGTTACAGTGTCACTCTGTCAGTGCTTTACGAATATACTTCAAGCTGTTAAGTTGTAGAGCCAGATTTGTTCCTACCTGGAAGGTCAAGGCCCATTCATGATAAAAATGAACACTTGTGACTTTTAAATAGAAGTTATATGGCTGTGTTCATAGTACTATTCTTTAATTTATTCTATCTCACAGGTATCCTACTAATGCGGAATATGTGCAAGTTGTAAAAGCACTTATTATGAAGTACCCTTTTCTAAAGGATCTGGAGGGAAATGGCTATGTAAGTTACAATGTTTTAATACAGTAATGCATATATGTTAATTTAATTAAATTTCAAGCTATGGTCTACGTTTAGAAAGATTGATCATTATTATTAACGTCATTTAGATGGTGGTTATGGCCCTATAGTACGACCTACACAATGTGAAGAGCAAAAGGAACGAAAAAAATCCATTCTCTCTAGTGGCTGCAGGCCTGCAAAGGAATTGACCAATCACAGCCATACGGTCCGAAAATTTGCACTCTGGATGTTTTTTCGTTCCTTTTGTTCCAGAACCGCTTGGTCCATGCCGTTAATAGGCGGCCCGCTTCGTGCGTGTGCTTGTAAAAATTATATTTAAACCTGATTATTACGGTATTGTATTATCTGTAAAGCAGCACAAGGTTAACAGTGTTTCTTTTATAACTCTAAGTTAGAGATTAAAAATGATGCTGACAATAACGCCTCCATGGGTAAAAACATTCTCTTTGGCTAATTCTGGGCGTATAGTATTTGTGGTGATATCTTGGGGTTTAAAGTATGACTGACTCAGGATGACTGACTCAGGCACTTCTGATGTACTTTGAGAGTGTCTCTAATTCTCCTTGACCAAGCATCAATAAATATTACAGCATAAGACATCAGAGGCTCCTGAACACTTTCTTCCCTCCTGACCTCACCATTGACCTTTGACTTCAGCAATTTCTCCACAACAGTTAATTATTAGTTAAAGGGACACTAAGTAGCTTTTTTAGTAATTTATTACCTCAAATCAATGTCTTCATTCATAAATAAGTCCCCATTGGTGTACAATTATCTCTGTCAACAATCTCACTTATCCTCCTGAGCGAAGAATCACTTATCAGAATTTACATAGGACGGGCAAGCTCTATGGAGGCTTCCATGTCCTTCCGGTCTATGAACTCCCGAGAGGGACAAAAAGCACTACGTGGTACAGGTAAGGCGAAACGCGTTCTCACTCAGAGCCAGCGTGACTGTGGAACAGAGAAGGAGCTTAGTGAGACGCACTTGTCACTTCCCCGGCAATTTAGAAAACCTGCACTGCACTTGTCTTCATGTGCCACGCCACACACATCCTCGCCGGCAAAAAAGCGAAAAAGAGAATTTAAAAGGCAACGTGACCGGCGAATTCAGAAAAGGAGGGTAAACATCGGGGTCGCTTTTTCCAGGTGGAAAGAGCTAATGAAGGAGAACGATTTTCAAAGGGATGCTGAGGTTGCCTGCTTTCTCCTCGACAGGTAAGTCAATGTCACTGTCTAAATTACAAGCTTTTCTCATTGCTTGGTTGTGTAATTCATTACATAGGCGGCACATTAGTAGAACACGTAACGTTAAAAACCTAAACGGCATCATTGGTGGGTAGCAGCATAGTCTAGCAATGTTTGATTGAATACGTGTTATTGCATGCCTACTACCCCCCCCCCCCCCCCCCATCAGTACTTTTCTTTGGAGAACTAGACAATGGTGGTAAATGATGGTCTTACGCATGCCATGAAGTTGTAATATTATTTTTATATTTTATCTCGGGGGGGATTTCTATTTACCTTATTCATTCTAAGAGTGCTCCTGAATGCAAATCCAGGTGTGTTGACGACAACCCCCACCTGTGAATGGGGGATGGGTTGGCTATTGAGTAAAGTGTAAAGTGGAGAAGGTGCTAACAAGATTGTAGTCTAGAACTTTGGCCAGAATCCATTTTGAATGAGCATATGACTATGCATTGCTTGCACACCAAAGGCTATGTCAAATTGTATGTTATCTGACATTTAGGTTTAGATTTACTGTTATTTATCATCTGTATAGTGTTATTTGTCTTCATGTTGGAGAGTCCACAACTGCTGGAGTCAAGTTCCTTGTCTGTAAGAATACTTGGTCAATAAACCTCATCTGATTTGTCCATCTAATTTGTCCAGTTATGAGAGAACTCTTGGGATTCGGAACCAATCAACCCCCATGAAGCCAAACCGGTATGAAGTGCCAACTGCTGCGATATTGTCCGGTATTTCCAGTGGGACAGAAAGGCAAGTCATCACATGGACAATAATTTTGTCGTTGTTTGTTTGAGTACCAGTTTCATATAAAACTTGAATCTACCTGTACCTCCATAGTGTGTTGTGATTATTGTTTTCAGAGATGAACATCTAAGCGCAATTGGAAATTGAAACTCTTGAGGCGAGGTAACCCATAAACTAAAACATGTTTTTAAATATTATTTATTCTCCTCCTAGCCTGCATGACATTAGCATTGGGGAAGAGGAGCTGGATGAAAATGCCTTCAATGACCACATGAACAGTGTGGGCTTCTATTCTTGCATTGTTTTCTATTGCGTTGTGTATGCTTCATTCATGACATTTCTATGTACTGAGTATGTTGTTCCTTAAAGGATTGATTGGGCAGAAGAAGGGCCCACATTTCACGGTGACCCGGACGACAGCTCTGATGATGAATATCTTCAAACAATTTATTTGCGGTGAGTCGAAATCTATAACTACTATTTACTTTTTTGTGCGGATTTTTTACATATAAACAATCTTCAGGACTATTTTGAAATGTTTGCATTCTTCTTGTTGACACAGAGGTTTGGGTCGTGGCTATATGAAGAGTTATGGAAATTATTTGGTTGAACTGTATATGATCCCTGATGTTCTGCCTTTCCAGATTGGGTGGTGCACTGAAGGTAGCGCAGGTGATAGATAATCTGCCAACTATCGGGATCGATGAGACTGTGCACGACCTGCCTGCCCCTGAAGTCCTTTCTGATGAGCCCTTGACTCTCGAGCAGCCAGGCCCTCAGAAGGTCCTTAGTGAGGATGATATCGTTGGCGTCAGAGCAGCAGTCATCTATGAGAACAGCTTGAGGCAGCTGGTCACATTTTTAACTCTGCCAGTGGACACATGCACTGGTGTCTTGAGGAACGGTTGGGTGTGTGACAGTGTTGCTCCCTTTCAAACAATCATCGCCATCAGGGGCACTGCAATGAGCGTTGAATGGGTAAGCCTTGACAGTAACTTCAAATCACAATGAACGGTAACAGACAGCACTGTATATGCATTTTGAATTTATGAGGCTACTCTTTCTGACCATTAGATCTGCCCTAATGGACATTGCCTATGGCGGTGGAACTTCCAGCCTTTGTGAGAAGTTTGGCATGCAGGCCAGGGACTTTCTACTTTCCTCAAACATCTTGCTGTCTGGAAACAACTACGCTAAAGTTGCTCTCCTCCTGAAATTCACGAACATCCGAATGGTTAACCAGACCACCCACTACACAATCCAGGACACGTACTGTGTTGACACTATTAAAGAATACTGGGAAGAGAAGAGGTCTGAGGCCATCCGCCGACTTCAAGGGGAAGATGTTGTGCTCTTGGGTGTGTATTTTTATATTTTACCTTGTTCGACATACATTTGTATAGTGTTACACAACGAAACAGATTTGGCAAGCATCTGTCATACATGTGTTGTATTTTGAAATGACCTTCTTTTTCTAGGTGATGGCAGAAATGATTCACCGGGGCATTCTGCACAATACTGCAGCTATACAACCATGGAGCTTGATACAAAGGAAATTGTCTATGTGGCCACTATAGACAAGCGGCAGACAAACTGGAACTCCAATATCATGGAAAAGGAAGGTTTTATTCAGACTGTGGAAAAGCTAACCAAAGAAATAAAGGTAGTGGAGTCCTGCACAGATGCCCATGTCCAGATTGGAGCCCTTTTGAGTAAGTGGTCAACAGATAAAATGTTTGTACACAAATATTGAAATGCTGATTGAGACACCGGGAAATAAAATGATTCCTTACTTCACAGACCCAGACAAAAGCAGATACAAGGAGCTCAGGATTCACCACAGCCTGGACATATGGCATGGTGCCAAAAACCTGTCCAAAAAAATTGCTGCTGTAAGTTCTACTACATCCAATTTCATACATAACACTACCCTGTACCGGCCTGCATGTCAGTTGAATCATTGCATTATGTTAGGTCTCCATGCAAAAATACATGCATGGAATAACTTGCATTGCTTGTGTTTTGCTTATCTCCTCAAGGCAGGAAAGTTGAAAGGCCAGTCTATTCTCCTTCACTGGTTGAGGGATGTAGTCAACCATTTCTGGTGGTGCTGCAAGACAGCAGATACATTTCAGCAGTTTCTTGTAAGCAAGATTAATATATATATACACAGTAGATATACAGTATATATATATATATATATATATCAGGGCACTAAACTATCGTATTGTTGAATTATCAAGGACACACACTTTCGTGTTTTCGTGTTGTGTAGTGTGTTCTTTGAGGAAGATGGCCCCCGACACAGGATCGCTTTTAACTCACTTTATTTGTTTAGCTTTAGGTATTCATCTATGAAGCAAATGGAGAGCAATTATGAAAGTCACGCGTGGAGTGACCCTTAGCTGGGTATCTTAACAGATACGCTGCCTGGGGGTTTCTGCTCTTCCCCCGGATGTGTTGTTTGGTAGTACCTGGGCAGGCGTGGCCTCTATGACGCATAATATGCTCCGATTGGCTAATGTTGAGCGCCCGCCCCCAGTGTATTATGTGTGCTGCCATCTGGTGGCCAGGTGCGGTTAATACAACTTATATATTTCTTTCTGTTCCCTTGTGGCTATGTGAGGATATTACAGCCTGTTGATACATATACTATTATTTATTCTTAACAGTTGAGAAATGTTCGAGATATAAAAGAATACTTCCGGGTGTCCATAGCAACCACCATAGCAACGATAGAAAACGTTGGGACACCCGAACCAATCTTTGTAATAACTAACAAACTAAAGGTCATATACATTCAACGAGCGAAGATTATGACAATAAAATGCACATTTATCGCTTTAAATGTTTTAAAAATGCCTTTTAATGCCGAAATCTTAAAAGTATTGCATTTCCCACTGAGAATAAAAGCCATGTCTGCCATTTTTATGGGGTTATGCACTGCAGGGGCTTGCGTGGGCGCACCGATCGCTAGACATTCATAGGATTATGCACAAATAATTGTGCATAACTTTTTATGAGATATCGTCAGACCGTTGCATGAGGATACGTTGACAGGCTACACTAACACAGGCACGCCCACGAGCAGAGGCCTACCAGTAGTGTGTGATGCACAACATCACCACACGCAGTGTAGACCTGTGCATTAGGTCATTGTTTCAGCTGATAAGTTAATTCAGAACTGTCACTAAACAGTTTTAATAAAATAAACACGTAGAGTGCTGTGCAGGGCCAAAATCGAAGTGAAAAATATCCAACAATCAGAAATGTGTGCCAATGTGTGTGACTTTATTGGACACAGAGACGGGTGTAAATGAATGAGAGGGCAGTGGTGTTCTGGGCCGCTCGTGATTTGGCGGTCATCTGGGGGCAGCAGCGGCAGCATCAGGCGGTGGGGTGCGGCTGTGTTCCTGGTTCTCCTCTTGCTCCACGCTGCTCCTCCTCCTCTCCTGAGCCTGATGGAGGGAGAGGAGGAACTGAGCATGCACTGATCCAACAGTAGACAACAGCGCGCAGCTTATTTTGCAGTGTTTCAAGTGTACCTTGGCTCTTTCTCCTGATCGCTCTCCTCAGGCTTCATCCCCAACTGTCATGGGCTCTCGTCGTATCGCTGCTCATCTCTCCCTCTTCGTCTCCATCCGTCTTCTCCTCGATAAATGATGGATCACCTAACCTGAAACCAAGAAACACAGACCTGGCCAGTCCACTGTAAAACAAGCTTAACAACTATACTGTTGAATCAATAAAGCAATAAAGCAATAAATCAATAAAGCAATAAAACAATCAACAAGAAATCAATCTATCAATAAATAAATAAATAATGTTTTTGTTTTTTTTGTTTGTTTGGTTTTTTTTGATGGGTGGGGTTAAACAAAATCCCTTACTTAAATATTAAATACATCTTAAAAATACTACTATACTATTATCATTCTATACATATATTACTATTATATACACATTTATGTACAAAAGAGCCTGGCCTCAGCTCAGCGCCGGCACCTCCACCAAGACAGTGGCGTTGTGGAGGTAGCGTTCCTCCAGGGAAGCCAGACGCTCCTCCTGAAGGGCAGCCAGACGCTGCTCCTGCACCACCTCCCTCAACCTCCTGTCCTGAGCCTGACAGAGAGAGAGAGAGAGAAGTAGGGATGACAGAGGGGGGGACTGGTCAACGCCATCAGTCCAGATCATCGGTGGCAAGGCAGCAACAGCAGCAGATGGTTTTCAGCACTGCCTTGAAGAACCGCTTTACTCTGCTCTGCTTCTTCTTGGTTTTTTGGGCGAGCTCTGAAAATGACACCAAAAAAGGAAGTTGATGTTGAAGTTTAAAACAAAAACATGAGGAGACTAATGCTTTAGACTTCTGACAAACCTAGTATGATATCTGCTATGTCTCGGTGGACCTCCACAGTCTCGATGGCAACCTCACAGGGCTCAGGGCAGCAGCTGGTGTAGTGGTCCCCACTGGGCTCAGGGCAGCAGCTGTTGTGGTGGTCCACACTGGGCTCGGGGCAGCAGCTGGTGTGGTGGTCCCCACTGGGCTCAGGGCAGCAGCTGTTGTGGTGGTCCACACTGGGCTCAGGGCAGCAGCTGGTGTGGTGGTCCCCACTGGGCTCGGGGCAGCAGCTGGTGTGGTGGTCCCCACTGGGCTCGGGGCAGCAGCTGTTTTGGTGGTCCACACTGGGCTCAGGGCAGCAGCTGGTGTGGTGGTCCCCACTGGGCTCGGGGCAGCAGCTGGTGTGGTGGTCCCCACTGGGCTCGGGGCAGCAGCTGTTTTGGTGGTCCACACTGGGCTCAGGGCAGCAGCTGGTGTAGTGGTCCCCACTGGGCTCAGGGCAGCAGCTGGTGTGGTGGTCCCCACTGGGCGAAGGGCAGCAGCTGTTGTGGTGGTCCACACTGGGCGAAGGGCAGCAGCTGCTTTGGTGGTCCCCACTGGGCTCGGGGCAGCAGCTGTTGTGGTGGTCCACACTGGGCTCGGGGCAGCAGCTGGTGTGGTGGTCCCCACTGGGCTCAGGGCAGCAGCTGCTGTGGTGGTCCCCACTGGGCTGACAGCTGCTGTTGTGGTGGACCCCTCTCTCCAGGCTGCTGATGAAGGGGTGCTCCAGCAGTGCACGTGGTGTGATTCGCTGGTTGGAATCCAGCTGGAGCATCCTCTTCATCAGGTCTATGAAGCTGGGCGGAATAGGTTGGCCTGGCACATTTCCTACCTTCGGTTAAAAAATGTGAAATGATTTAGATGATGGGACATAACATGGCCACTTCATTAAAGTCCACAATGTTAATGGATCAACACCTACTTGGAGAACCTCCTCCAGCGAGCTGAAACGGAACCGACTGGTTCGGCGCAGCAGGAACCCTTTTCCCCCCAGATAATCCCATGGGGACTGAAAAAAAGCCTCTGTTTTAGTTCAGTTACATTGACCTGTAAATACAGTAAGACAGGCAGACACACAGACACATATAGTGATACCTTGAGTCTCCAGACCGATCCTTTGGTGAAACACAAATGTGTTCTGATGCCGTGGTCCAGCAAAGCATCAGGAAGCTCACCCAGAGTCTTTTGGATGTATCGCCACTGAAACAAAACAGAACGCCCCCTTCCAGTTAGCAATCAACGATATAACTTAATGCATCATATGTTACATTTGATTTTTGTGGAAATATATTATGTTTTCATTTGAAAAATATTTTCAATGATCTGACCCACCGAGTCAGACTTGTAATTTGAACTTTGTCTTAGTGTAAAAAGTTTTTTGGTTAAATCACTTTGAAACACACTGTTAGACTCACCATATCGTATTCCGTGTCGCCGGGATAAATTGGGAAGCCGATTAACAATTCTGCCACCACGCAACCCAGGGACCACATGTCAATCAAGCCTGTAAACGGGAGCCCCAGCATGATCTCTGGGCATCTGGAATAGAAGAAAGACAGGGAATTGGAGTAACCATTGTAACCAATAAGAACCAGGTTAGGACTGCTGTCAGTTACTCACCTGTACCAGAGGGTCTGCAGGCCCATGCCAATTCGAACCTGGGACACATGATGGGATAAGCCAAAGTCAATCAGTTTGACTTTCATGCCCTGTCCTGTCAACATGATGTTTTCAGGCTTCAGGTCCGCATGAATGATCCCAATGGTACTGAGGTAGTCCAGGGCTGTGGCCAGCTGAAAATACATGAATCCATTATTACTTTATGACCGTTAAGGATGACTATGTTAACATTTCTTTCAATCAAATTCTTCTTCTTTAAGTAATGCTATCTACGTTTTATTTTTTTTGGTTCCGTTTTAAAAGTACCAAAGAGCAAAGTGTGATGACTAAATCCAATGTATTTTACGCAATAAGATGTACTCATGTAACACTATTTCTGTTTAGAAAAAATAACTGTCTTTTGTTTCCAGAGCAACAACAGGTGATCAAACATCATGCTGAATGTTGTTGAGGTTGAAATCCAACTCCACCTGTTCCAGGATGATCTTGATCTGCATCAGAGGCAGAGTGTGACGCTCTGCCTGCTCGGTGACGTCTAGGAGAGACTTGGCCAGGAGTTCAAACTCCAGACAGATGTGGGGACAGTGTACGAAGGCACCCATCCATCTCACGATCCCACACCTGTCTGGGTCCAGAACTTGGAGCTGCCTCAATATGGCAATCTGAGAATAAAGAGCAGGTTAAAGAGGGATTTTTTTACATTGTGAAATAACATGAAAAAACATGTAACGATATGAAACATACACAATTACAAATGAGCATATTATTTTTTGCAATATATAGACCTATTAAAATAACATTATTTGTTAACTTATTCACATGTTTTGATTTACCTCTTTAATAGCTGTGCTAATCAATACCGGATGGTTTTTGATGATCTTAACAGCCACCCTTTCATTGGTGGCCGTTTTAAGACATCTGGCCACCTTTCCATAGGCTCCTTCCCCCAGGAAGCCTTCCACCCAGTAGGAGGAAGATGCTGTGGACATCAGGTCTCCCCTGGACACAGAGAAGTCCTTACCTGGAAGAGAGAGGACAACAACAATCAGAGAAAGCCTATATTGACATGCCGTCGACCCCTATGGTTTGTATTTGTTCATTTAAAAAAAAACCTCAATAGCTAACTGTTTTTTATTGAGGTTATTTTTTTTATTTTTTTTTAAAGGGTTAGGGTTACGTAATGTGGTTCAATCACGAGTCCATTTTGCGAGTCGATTTAGCTCCTCTTCGACGATGCGTGTCTCAACACCGCCGCCATCCGTTGAGAGAAAGACACGCATTTACAATTTCGACAAGAGCTCCGTTTTACCATTACGGCATCCAGAAAGTGTGCAACGTTTTGAAAGCAAAAACCCAACAAGCTTTCGATGACTTCATTTTCCAACGGGCAGCTCGTATGGAAATTGAACTTGCGTGTCTTCCTCTCACCTGACGGTGGCGGTGTTGAGCCGCATCCAGACGACATACAGTCTGCTCTCCATAGAGCTGGGAACTCACCGTCCATGTCGCTCAGTCGTCTCGAGTCGTATCACCACACAGAAAAGTTTCAATGCAATGTCTGTCTCTCTGAACAAAGCTGCTCTCTCTACTACACGCAATGTCCAAATGTCTGATGTTGTCTCTGCACCGTGTAGTTTTTTGAAACCCGTTGTGATGGTTTGAATGGTTGCTAGGTGATATTCGGAACGTTCAAGTCACGTGACGAGAAAAAAACAACTGTTACGAATAAATAACAGCAGCACATGTATCAACAGGCTGTAATATCCTCACATAGCCACAAGGGAACAGGAACAAATATACACGCTGTATTAACCGCACCTGGCCACCAGATGGCGGCACACATAATACACTAGGAGGCGGGCGCTCAACTCTAGCCAATCAAAACATATTATGCATTATAGAGGCCATGCCTGCCCAGGTACTATCGAGTGCACACAAGAAGGGGAGGGCAGAAACTCTATAGGCAGCGTATCCATTAGATATCCAGCTAAGAGTCGCTCCACGCGTGAATTATACAATTCCCCTCCATTTGCTTCATAGATAATAGACCGAAACCTAAAACAAATGAAGTGAGTTAAAAGCGATCCTTTGTTGGCGGCCTTCTTCCTCAAAGAACATCACAACAAGACAGGTGTAAATGAATGAGAGGTGATGGTGTTCTGGGCCGCTCATGACTTTCGAATACGATAGAGACATGGGGTGTCTTGTATATGAATCAGGGCATTAAACTATATATATATATATATATGATATATCAGGGCACTAAACTAAACTATCGTATTGATGAGTTATAAAGGTATGGTTATATTTATATCTACCATATGACCAATAATTAGGGTCACACTAACCTCGGTGCCTTTCTGCTGAAGTAAGACAGAATCATGAGATATAAGCAGAGGCATATAATTATAAAAGCAACTCCTCATGATCAGAATGAGTACGTTGTTGGTGACGTACGAGCAGAGACCGCCCGAGGGTTGAAATCCTGTTGGGGAGGAAGAGCCCCACAAATAACCAGCGGTTTAGAATCCGTCCCGGCCTTGCTCAAAGGGTGGCAGGTTAAAGGGCGGTCAAAAGGGCCCCATGGTCGCTGGTTCCTGTAAGTACCAGAAGAGGGATCTCCGCGGGGGAGGAATAAATAAAATAAAACCGGAGTAATCCAAGGGTATCATTTCCCATGACCGTTGGAGTCGGCACTAAAATAGTTTGTACTAGCGAAAAGGTAGCGCCAGGGGTACAAATAGCCTGAGTTCATACGATATTGCAATGCAAACATTTGAACATAATAGTCGAACGTGTTGAATGTGAAACTGTTAAAAAGGCATTATGTAAATATTGTGTATTGTGTGGGTGGTTCCAGGGGTTAGACTTTTCGTGAGATTCTCATAAGTCTCGTCTAACGCCTGTTCTGTGGGGTATTAAAACAATAAAAATTGAAAATATTTTCTGTGGGGAAAACTGGTGGTTGGATACGGGGAAAGTGTGCCTAAAAGTTTCTGCACGAAGCCTAAGTGAGACCGGACTGAAAGTTTTCAGCCTAGAAGGTTGTCTCACTGGGCAATATTTCATGCGGAGAGCAGACCGTGAGTCATTCACACCGATCCTGTATGCGTATAATATTTTTATTGTTAGAATGTGTAGTGTTTAAAATACTGTGTTAAAATGGACGGAGGGAAGGCTGGATAGCCTATGACGGGTAAGATCCCACCTTGAAACCTCGGGACGACCTAAGGCAGGCACGATTACTTGGCCAAGTCACACTGACTCACATGATCATAGAGTGACGAGAAGATGAAACCATCGTAGGAGAAACCATTTGGGTTGAAAGGTGGAGGATATGATAGATTCCAGACATGTCGGCTTAAGCAGTGAATATGTGGCAATAACTAGGACAGGTCATTTGTTTAAACTCTTAAGAGAAGGTATAAGGATTTGCGTTTTGTTTTTCGGTATAGTGCATGATTTGGTAAAATTGGTAACAGCGTGGTTTAAAAGCGGTTGATGGTAAACCCATATCGTATCAACATTTAGGTTTAGGATTTACTGGTTGCAATTTCCCTTTCTACTAGATTGGCTGTAGTTGAGGTTAAAGGGCATAGCACCTTAAAGGCAGAAGGTAATTATTTAGCTAACTTAAGTCTCAAACGAAGAATTGGAAAATCATAATCAGACATTGATAGAGGTGCATGGGATGGTGCTCATGGACATTTTGTTGCACCTACCTGGTTGTTACAAGGCTCATTAAAGATGCGCATGGTTTTGACCATGGCGCAAGGGGGGAGGTAATGAAGGAAATCAGTAAACAAGGTTTAAAATCAGAAAACAACGGTTAAAATCAGAAAACAAGATTTTTGCCCACCATACTTGCAAACAATGATTGATAATCAGCTCAATGATTGTGAAGCATGTGCAGAAAAAGAAAAACAATCACTACTCTAGTGGGACACATTCCCACACCCGAGGGACCATTTAGACATCAGCCTTTGCCGCTCCTTGGTTTTAGATATTGTATAGATATTTATATTGTTAATATTTTAATTCATTACTATGCACCAATTACACCAAGTCGAATTCCTTGTATGAACAATCGTAGTTGGCAATAAACTTGATTCAAAATTCAAATTCAGGTCTTCTTTGTTGATATGATCAAAAGTGTATATGGTAAAAGGTACATGCTAGTAGTCAATGACAGATTCAGCAATTGGGTAGAAACAGCCCCAATAAAAGATCAAAGTGTGACTATTGTAATCAAGTTTTTATCTAGAAAAGCCATGCCAAGGTGTGAAATTCAATTAGAAAATAGATCAGACAATAGATCAGCTTTCATTCGGAAAACTGTGAAAAGTGTGGTGCAGCAGTCACACATCAAACAGCGATTAGGTTATGTCTACCATCCTCTCAAGGCAAGGTCGAAAGGATGAACCAGACACTGAAGGGAAAGATTGGTGAAATATGTGCACACAGTAAACTCAGCTAGAAGCCCTTCCACTAGCTTTAATGTCAACAAGGAGTTCAGTGAACTCAAGCCATACTATGATCAACTAACGGCACTGGTTGCAGCCTTTTCCAAACAGGTGGCAGTAATCCAAGGAGGTGCAGAGCAGGCACCGGCCCCGAAAGACACCGAGTGGGTGTTGCTAAAGGTCATCAAGAGGAAGTGGTCAAAGTCCAAGGTGGACAGGACCATACCGGGTGATAGAGAGAACTTCACACGCAGTCCGGCTGGACGGCAAAGGTGAAACCTGGTATCATTGCTTGGCCAGCTATTCAGCGTATTTACATTTACATTTTTCGTATATAATCATTTTATCTTGGTAGTATTATAATCATAAATAATGATGTGCCGCCCAGAAAACAAGATGGGGTGGCTTGGTGTAGTTGTATGTTTTGCTTTGATTGTTATAGCCCCTACAGTTGTGTGGAAACAATTCCATGACAGAGGATCTGCCACGAGCAGAGCTTCCAGGGAACCTGACATGTTGGGAGCAGACCCGGGGAGAAACAGAGATCCAGAGCTGGAGAAAGAACCACCAAGGGGGGTGGAGCCAGGTGACCAGTTGTACCTGAGGTGTGAAGGACCATACAAGGTCACCAATGCGACACCAACCATCACCGAGGTGGAAGGGAGTTCCACCTGGTACCACCTCAACCACTGCACCAAAGCCGCTCAACCCAAGACGAGGGAGGACCACAAGGAGGAGCTGGGTGCAGGTGTACCCACCATAGACCAACCATCCCAGGCACAGACCCAGCCCAGCCAGGAGCAGCAGCCTCATGACAAGCGGAGGCTGCGACAACAACCATCCAGATGGAAGGTTGGACCCACCTGGGTCTAACCCGGTCCTGAGGAGGCTCACATGTGATCGTGCTGGTAACCTCTCCATGTGAGCCGGACCCCAGATCCACGTCTTTGGAGGAGTGCTGGGTCGAACTCGGTCTTGAGGAGGCTCACATGTGATCGTGCTGGTAACCTCTCCATGTGAGCCTGACCCCGAATCTGCGGCCTTGGAAGAGTGCAGGGCCTGACAATGGCGACGACGAACAGAAACAACAATGAATGCCCAAAACCCCTCACATGCTTGCAGCCCACCAATACATGAAGATCATTTCAATCATTCAAGATACATCCATGCCCGGAAGGAGTTTTTAAGTTTAAATTTGTTGATTTATATTGAGTGAGTTTTTGTTTGATTTAATACTGCGTTAATTTTTATTTGATATGCATGAATTGAAGGGTTCGACACTTTAAAAGTATTTCGCATTTGGTAATCTTTTTATCCTAACATACTTACAGGTTGAGAGTCCTGAGGAACAGTACAGGTTGAGAGCCCTGATTAAGAGATGTTTTTTCTGATAACCAAATGTGATGCTGAAGGTTCATCTAGCAGTTCGACAAGTAGTCTCATTTGATTCTCCAGGGAGGGGGGACATTATACTAAATTGGTAGTTTTTTGGGACTTTGGAAGTCCCAAAGGGGGGATATTGGGGAGATATTTATAAATTTACTCTTACATTTAATGCTAAAACATAATTATGGTCTTGCCATTATGCTATAAATCTAATAAGTGTGGAGAAATACAGAGAACCACAAATTTTATGTTTTTAAGGAGTAGCAGAATTTCCAAATTTGATATTTTATGGGCTCAGTTTTTCTGAGCCCAAGAGAAGGAATACAATTTTTTCCAAATTTTCATATGTGGTCTCAGTTTAGATGAGACCAAGAGAAGGATTAAAGGTATGGTTATATTTTATATCTACCATATGACCAATAATTAGGGTCACACTAACCTCGGTGCCTTTCTGGTGAAGTAAGACAGAATCATGAGATATAAGCAGAGGCATATAAAAGCAACTCCTCATGATCAGAATGAGTACGTTGTTGGTGACATGTGCAGAGTACATAGTGTGAGATCAGTTTGTAGCAAAGAGCAGGAAGTGTTAATCATATGATAGCAAAGAACAGGCAGGCTTGTCTCTGTACATGTAAAGAACGCTGGAGTCAGATACCACGAGGACGAGGAGGGAAGACGTCAACAGCCAGCCCTTGTTATGACGTTTTCACTGTTTGTGTATATAACTTCCTGGGTCAGGGATAGGTGGTGCTCAGACTTCGTGAACTGACACACACTTTGTTGTTCTGTCAGGGAAACGTAGTGGGACCCAGATATCTGTAAAACTCTGCACATTCTACTGGTGTTAGGAATAAAACTGATTATTGAGTAAACTTAAACTTCTTCTATCGCTTCATTAAAGAACACGCGTGAGTAAGAGTTTCAAGAGAAACTGCTTTTCACAACAGTTATCAAGGACACACACTTTCGTGTTTTCGTGTTGAGAAATGTTCGAGATATAATTAAAAGAATACTTCCGGGTGTCCATAGCAACCACCATAGCAACGATAGAAAACGTTGGGACACCCGAACCAATCTTTGTAATAACTAACAAACTAAAGGTCATATACATTCACAGAGCGAAGATTATGACAATAAAATGCACATTTATGATGCATTTTAATGCCGAAATCTTAAAATATTGCATTTCCCACTGAGAATAAAAGCCATGTCCGCCATTTTTATGGGGTTATGCACTGCAGGGGCTTGCGTGGGCGCACCGATCGCTAGACATTCGTAGGATTATGCACAAATAATTGTGCATAACTTTTCATGAGATATCGTCAGACCGTTGCATGAGGATACGTTGACAGGCTACACTAACACAGGCACGCCCACGAGCAGAGGCCTACCAGTAGTGTGTGATGCACAACATCACCACACGCAGGGTAGACCTGTGCATTAGGTCATTGTTTCAGCTGATAAGTTAATTCAGAACTGTCACTAAACAGTTTTAATAAAATAAACACGTAGAGTGCTGTGCAGAGCCAAAATCGAAGTGAAAAATATCCAACAATCAGAAATGTGTGCCAATGTGTGTGACTTTATTGGACACAGAGACGGGTGTAAATGAATGAGAGGGCGGTGGTGTTCTGGGCCGCTCGTGATTTGGCGGTCATCTGGGGGCAGCAGCGGCAGCATCAGGCGGTGGGGTGTGGCTGTGTTCCTGGTTCTCCTCTTGCTCCACGCTGCTCCTCCTCCTCTCCTGAGCCTGATGGAGGGAGAGGAGGAACTGAGCATGCACTGATCCAACAGTAGACAACAGCGCGCAGCTTATTTTGCAGTGTTTCAAGTGTACCTTGGCTCTTTCTCCTGATCGCTCTCCTCGGGCTTCATCCCCAACTGTCATGGGCTCTCGTCGTATCGCTGCTCATCTCTCCCTCTTCGTCTCCATCCGTCTTCTCCTCGATAAATGATGGATCAGCTAACCTGAAACCAAGAAACACAGACCTGGCCAGTCCACTGTAAAACAAGCTTAACAACTATACTGTTGAATAAATAAAGCAATAAAGCAATAAAGCAATAAAGCAATAAAGCAATAAATCAAGAAATCAAGAAATCAATCTATCAATAAATAAATAAATAATGGGTTTTTTTGTTTTGTTTTTTTGATGGGTGGGGTTAAACCAAATCCCTTACTTAAATATTAAATACATCTTAAAAATACTACTATACTATTATCATTCTCTACATATATTACTATTATATACAGTTATGTACAAAAGAGCCTGGCCTCAGCTCAGCGCCGGCACCTCCACCAAGACAGTGGCGTTGTGGAGGTAGCGTTCCTCCAGGGAAGCCAGACGCTCCTCCTGAAGGGCAGCCAGACGCTGCTCCTGCACCACCTCCCTCAACCTCCTGTCCTGAGCCTGACAGAGAGAGAGAGAGAGAGAGAGAGAGAGAGAGAGAGAGAGAGAGAGAGAGAGAGAGAGAAGTAGGGATGACAGAGGGGGACTGGTCAACGCCATCAGTCCAGATCATCGGTGGCAAGGCAGCAACAGCAGCAGATGGTTTTCAGCACTGCCTTGAAGAACCGCTTTACTCTGCTCTGCTTCTTCTTGGTTTTTTGGGCGAGCTCTGAAAATGACACCAAAAAAGGAAGTTGATGTTGAAGTTTAAAACAAAAACATTAGGAGACTAATGCTTTAGACTTCTGACAAACCTAGTATGGTATCTGCTATGTCTCGGTGGACCTCCACAGTCTCGATGGCAACCTCACAGGAAGCGGTAGGTGTGGATGAAGTGCTGCAAAATCATCAAAGAGCAAGAGAAAATGATTTGAATAGATTGCAACTCAATCAACCAATCCACCAATCTTGATTAAAAGACAATGAAATGGTGCATGAGCCTCAGAAAGCGAGCCTACCTCTGTATGCCAACTGAAACGGTGACATCCTCAAACATCATTTTCTCAGATGACTTGGTCAGATCACACAGAGATGTAGGTGTGGAAGAATACCTGCAAATCAAAGTTAATCAATATGTTGTCCCCAAAATGATCAATTTACTCGTTTATTGCTAGTGTAATCCCCATTGTTACACACGGGTTATTGATTATTCATTTAAATTGCATTATTATGAGATCAATAGGATAGTTTTAAATGGTGAGCCTTTAATATGACAGTATCATGACTGTAATTGTATTGGTTTAAAGACTCTTGAACTCAACAGCATATGAGCTCCAGGTGGCTAGCCTACCTGAACATCTCAGAGGCAAAGGCTGAGTTTAAAAGGTCATCCCACCAGTTCTGCAGTGTACTGGTGTCAGAAGAGGTCCTGTAGGAAATGAATGTTGAACGCAGAATATTAGGAATCAACTCATTAGTGGATCTAGGAAGCATTGGAGAGTGAATGGCACACATACCCTTTGCCACTGTCTGTGGTGTCCACCGTGGGCGTCTGGTCCTCTGACACAGAAGGTGTGTGGCTCACAGGTGGAGACGGTTTTGTCTGCTTCTCCAAGCTGCCACTGATGTGGTGGTCCACACTGGGCTCAGGGCAGTTGCTGTCCACTCTGGGTTCAGGGCAGCAGCTGTTGTGGTGGTCCCCACTGGGCTCAGGGCAGCAGCTGGTGTGGTGGTCCCCACTAGGCTCAGGGCAGCAGCTGGTGTGGTGATCCCCACTAGGCTCAGGGCAGCAGCTGGTGTGGTGGTCCCCACTGGGCTCGGGGCAGCAGCTGGTGTGGTGGTCCACACTGGGCTCGGGGCAGCAGCTGTTGTGGTGGTCCCCACTGGGCTCAGGGCAGCAGCTGTTGTGGTGGTCCCCACTGGGCTCGGGGCAGCAGCTGTTTTGGTGGTCCACACTGGGCTCGGGGCAGCAGCTGCTTTGGTGGTCCCCACTGGGCTCGGGGCAGCAGCTGTTGTGGTGGTCCACACTGGGCTCGGGGCAGCAGCTGGTGTGGTGGTCCCCACTGGGCTCAGGGCAGCAGCTGCTGTGGTGGTCCCCACTGGGCTGACAGCTGCTGTTGTGGTGGACCCCTCTCTCCAGGCTGCTGATGAAGGGGTGCTCCAGCAGTGCACGTGGTGTGATTCGCTGGTTGGAATCCAGCTGGAGCATCCTCTTCATCAGGTCTATGAAGCTGGGCGGAATAGGTTGGCCTGGCACATTTCCTACCTTCGGTTAAAAAATGTGAAATGATTTAGATGATGGGACATAACATGGCCACTTCATTAAAGTCCACAATGTTAATGGATCAACACCTACTTGGAGAACCTCCTCCAGCGAGCTGAAACGGAACCGACTGGTTCGGCGCAGCAGGAACCCTTTTCCCCCCAGATAATCCCATGGGGACTGAAAAAAAAGCCTCTGTTTTAGTTCAGTTACATTGACCTGTAAATACAGTAAGACAGGCAGACACACAGACACGTATAGTGATACCTTGAGTCTCCAGACCGATCCTTTGGTGAAACACAAATGTGTTCTGATGCCGTGGTCCAGCAAAGCATCAGGAAGCTCACCCAGAGTCTTTCGGATGTATCGCCACTGAAACAAAACAGAACGCCCCCTTCCAGTTAGCAATCAACGATATAACTTAATGCATCATATGTTACATTTGATTTTTGTGGAAATATATTATGTTTTCATTTAAAAAATATTTTCAATGATCTGACCCACCGAGTCAGACTTGTAATTTGAACTTTGTCTTAGTGTAAAAGGTTTTTTGGTTAAATCACTTTGAAACACAATGTTAGACTCACCATATCGTATTCCGTGTCGCCGGGATAAATTGGGAAGCCGATTAACAATTCTGCCACCACGCAACCCAGGGACCACATGTCAATCAAGCCTGTAAACGGGAGCCCCAGCATGATCTCTGGGCATCTGGAATAGAAGAAAGACAGGGAATTGGAGTAACCATTGTAACCAATAAGAACCAGGTTAGGACTGCTGTCAGTTACTCACCTGTACCAGAGGGTCTGCAGGCCCATGCCAATTCGAACCTGGGACACATGATGGGATAAGCCAAAGTCAATCAGTTTGACCTTCATGCCCTGTCCTGTCAACATGATGTTTTCAGGCTTCAGGTCCGCATGAATGATCCCAATGGTACTGAGGTAGTCCAGGGCTGTGGCCAGCTGAAAATACATGAATCCATTATTACTTTATGACCGTTAAGGATGACTATGTTAACATTTCTTTCAATCAAATTCTTCTTCTTTAAGTAATGCTATCTACGTTTTATTTTTTTTGGTTCCGTTTTAAAAGTACCAAAGAGCAAAGTGTGATGACTAAATCCAATGTATTTTACGCAATAAGATGCACTCATGTAACACTATTTCTGTTTAGAAAAAATAACTGTCTTTTGTTTCCAGAGCAACAACAGGTGATCAAACATCATGCTGAATGTTGTTGAGGTTGAAATCCAACTCCACCTGTTCCAGGATGATCTTGATCTGCATCAGAGGCAGAGTGTGACGCTCTGCCTGCTCGGTGACGTCTAGGAGAGACTTGGCCAGGAGTTCAAACTCCAGACAGATGTGGGGACAGTGTACGAAGGCACCCATCCATCTCACGATCCCACACCTGTCTGGGTCCAGAACTTGGAGCTGCCTCAATATGGCAATCTGAGAATAAAGAGCAGGTTAAAGAGGGATTTTTTTACATTGTGAAATAACATGAAAAAACATGTAACGATATGAAACATACACAATTACAAATGAGCATATTATTTTTTGCAATATATATAGACCTATTAAAATAACATTATTTGTTAACTTATTCACATGTTTTGATTTACCTCTTTAATAGCTGTCCTAATCAATACCGGATGGTTTTTGATGATCTTAACAGCCACCCTTTCATTGGTGGCCGTTTTAAGACATCTGGCCACCTTTCCATAGGCTCCTTCCCCCAGGAAGCCTTCCACCCAGTAGGAGGAAGATGCTGTGGACATCAGGTCTCCCCTGGACACAGAGAAGTCCTTACCTGGAAGAGAGAGGACAACAACAATCAGAGAAAGCCTATATTGACATGCCGTCGACCATCCTATGGTTTGTATTTGTTCATTAAAAAAAAACCTCAATAGCGAACTGTTTTCTTTTTTTTTTTTTATTGTAACTAGGTTACTATTTTTTTTTTTAAAGGGTTAGGGTTACGTAATGTGGTTCAATCACGAGTCCATTTTGCGAGTCGATTTAGCTCCTCCTCTTCGACGATGCGTGTCTCAACACCGCCGCCATCCGTTGAGAGAAAGACACGCATGTACAATTTCGACAAGAGCTCCGTTTTACCATTACGGCATCCAGAAAGTGTGCAACGTTTTGAAAGCAAAAACCCAACAAGCTTTCGATGACTTCATTTTCCAACGGGCAGCTCGTATGGAAATTGAACTTGCGTGTCTTCCTCTCACCTGACGGTGGCGGTGTTGAGCCGCATCCAGACGACATACAGTCTGCTCTCCGTAGAGCTGGGAACTCACCGTCCATGTCGCTCAGTCGTCTCGAGTCGTATCACCACACCGAAAAGTTTCAATGCAATGTCTGTCTCTCTCTGAACAAAGCTGCTCTCTCTACTACACGCAATGTCCAAATGTCTGATGTTGTCTCTGCACCGTGTAGTTTTTTGAAACCCGTTGTGATGGTTTGAATCATAAGGTATGAATGGTTGCTAGGTGATTTTCGGTCACGTGACGAGAAAAAAACAATCCAATAAATAAACTCCGACAGATGAACATACTTGCTTCAGATTTAAAAAAAAAATAAGTTTTCATTTGAAACGCGATGAGAAATGAAGGCCTATGAAGCCTATCGGCAATTGCTAATTTAATGTGTGGGAATGAGTAGCATTTTGGCTAGCTGCTAACGGGCTCTGAGGTGTACGTGACCGACGAGTCTTCTAATATGGCGCCTTGCTTTCTAGTTCGAGCGGGAGCAAACATCTGACCAACTTTCCATGAATGCTGAGCAACTGTGGTTGTGTGTGTGTGTCCCATTGTTACAGAATAAAGTACTCTGAATGCTCCCCCCATCCCGACTCCTGTGAAGTGTTTGGGATAGAGGCAGAACGAGATAGAGAACATCACAAAAGCAACACACGTTTGAGCTTCAAGTCCTATATTGTGTTCCTGGTGTTAACAAATGGACAAAACGGATGAAGACCGAAGACGTTTTTCAAAGTCAATACTCAACATACAGTCTATGAGCTCAACTGAATGTGCCTCAACCCAAATGATATTGTTCTGTTGGAGCAGAGGACATACGAGACACAACCCCAAAAGGAAGGGAGGATGAGGGACAAAACAATGTCATGTCCTAACATCTGTAGTACATTGGATAAAGTGTCAGCCAAACAGAGATGGATGGACGAGTAAAAGAGGGAGAAAATAAGAGAGAGTGAGTGTGAGTGTGTGAAGAGTTCAATATAAGCAAGCTGATCAATTGTGTAAAAAGTGTGTATCTCTTTAGTCACACAAACTATTAAGAAGCCAAACTGCTGACAATATGTGTTTGTTTGTAATACATATATATAGGCCTATATGGGTATATATTACAAACACACACATAGGCTATATACAGCCTACATCCGTGTATACATAGACCTATATATATTCATGGTTTATTCTAGTAAGGGGCATGGCTAGGGCCCCTTTTGACTTTTGGACCCCAAACTTGAGAACCTGGTCCCCACCCCACGTGTTCACACACCTAAAAAACACAAGTTTCTATCTCCATCCCACCGGAAATGGGGAACTTGAAACCTCCTGCCATTTTACTCCCATTGACTCTCATGTTGCAGGTCACGACCCTTTTCACCTTTTTGACCCTCCAAGATGGTGAGAGATGCCAAAATGTATACACACGTCCCCTTTGGTCCGAGAGTCGGACTTTTAAACCTCACCGAAAAAAGCTAGCCCTATGGGCCAGTTTGCTATCAGAGCTTCTCAGAAGTGTAACCTGCGAGTCCTATTTGCTCAGAATGTGGTTGCAAAACGATTGCAAAACTTCCTATCTCCGATTTGGAGATTGGAAGGTCTCACCGCCCCGAGACTTGACACCCTTATTACAGGGCTCGACTGGGACCTCCACCCTCTGTGACCCCGGGGGGGGGGGGGGGGGGGGGGGGGCGATCCGCACCCTGTTATTACATGGCGTACTTTCAATCCAACGACAATGAGAGGCGTTAGGACGGCCCCCTTTTGGCTGAGAGACTTGAGATTTTCACCGAGTGATCCCAAAGCACCCCCTGGTTGACTGGTCCAGAGGCCAAGTTCCTATCTCTATCCTACAAATGTATATGAATGTATAGCAACATTTATCTCCATTGCGTTTCAATGGAGCATTTGATGGCGTATTGTGAGTCACTTCCGGTTGGGCTACAGCCACAGATCGTCAGCTATGCTAACCAAGCTCCACGCCTTGCTCCAGTACTCCGCCGCCGCAGCTGGTCGGTTCACCTACCAGACCGACTCTCCTACGGATTCCAACGCCACGGAGGTTTATCGGTCCGTTGATGGGCCCATCGGTGCGCCACTACCTTGCACACCTCCACTACCCCATCCTAAATAAACCCGAGAGTTTTACCTTGTCCTCCGTCTGCGGCTCTCTGTGTTGTGCGTTTAGCTCCACGGCAACTTAAACCGCGACAATTTGCTTGAATAAAATAGACGTGTAGTGTACTGTGCGGTGCCAAAATCGATGTAAACAATTTCCAACAATCAGAAATGTGTGCCAATGTGTGTGACTTTATTGGACACAGAGACGGGTGTAAATGAATGAGAGGCGGTGGTCTTCTGGGCCAGGCATTTGGCGGTAGCAGCGGCAGCATCATCAGGTGGTGGGGTGCAGCTGTGTCCCTGGTTCTCCTCTTGCTCCACCCTGCTGCTCCTCCTCTCCTGAGCCTGATGGAGGGAGAGAAGGAACTGAGCATGCACAACAGTAGACAACAGTGTGCAGCTTATTTTGCAGTGTATCAACTGTGTACCTAAGAGAAGCTCTTTGTCTTGCTCCCTCTCCTCCTCCCGCTGTCTTCATCTCCATCTGTCTTGGGCTCTCCTCCTATCGCTGTTCATCTCTCCCTCTTCGTCTCCATCCGTCTTCTTCTCCTCGGTAAATTATTGATCAGCCAACCTGAAAAAAAGAAACAGACATGGCCAGTCCACTGTAATAGCAAACGACTATGCTAATCAATTAATACATCTTTTTTTGTAGTTTTTTAAAATGTTTTTATGTCTATTTATACATCTTAAAATCACTACTGTACTATTATCATGTTATACATCTATTACTATTATAAACAGTTATGTACAAAGCAGTCTGGCCTCAGGGCAGGGCAGCCAGACGCTGCTCCTGCAGGGCAGCCATGCGCTGCTCCTGCAGGGCAGCCAAACGCTCCTCCTGCAGGGCAGCCAGACTCTCCTCCTGCAGGACAGCCAGACGCTGCTCCTGGAGGGCAGCCAGACGCTGCTCCTGGCAGGGACAGCCAGACGCTGCTCCTGGAGGGCAGCCAGACGCTGCTCCTGGAGGGCAGCCAGACGCTGCTCCTGCAGGGCAGCCAGACTCTCCTCCTGCAGGGCAGCCAGATTCTCCTCCTGCAGGGCAGCCAGACGCTCCTCCTGCAGGGCAGCCAGACGCTGCTCCTGCAGGGCAGCCAGACGCTGCTCCTGCAGGGCAGCCAGACGCTCCTCCTGCAGGGCAGCCAGATGCTCCTCCTGCACCACCTCCTCTCCTGAGCATGATGGAGGGAGAGAAGGAGCTGAGCATGCACTGTCACAACAGTAGACAACAATGCGCAGCTAATTTTGCAGTGTTTCAAATGCGTACCTTAGAAAAGCTCTTTCTCTTGATCTCTCTCCTCCGCAGGCTGTCTTCATCTCCATCTGTCTCTCCATCAAACATTCAGGGCTGGCTGGTACCATCGGCTCCAGGTGACTCCTGGTTCTGACCCAGGGGGGCGTGGTCTCACTCACCTGCTCCACTAGTAAAATGAGACACAGAAAATAGTGGATAATTATAATACCTTCTCACATACAAGTCTGCTTAGAGGCTCGACTAATGTATATTTGAGGCCGAGACTCTTGACAAGTCTCTAGATATAAGATCGTGTTTTCCTCACCATTGCCTTGAGACGGCTTGTCTTGTAAAAAAATAATGAGTGTATGTATGTGTCAAGAGTTGTGTGTCTAACAAAATTATCCTGCAGTCGAAAAGATGCATTGAATCTCGTGAAGACTAAAAGTCAATCTTACCAGAGGACGTAAAACAATATGTAGGCTGTCTGCTCTCTTGCTTTCAGGACCGCTGGCTCCGCAGTCTTCTCTACACGGGAGTCATTGAAAGTGAGCCATCCACCGCCCTGCTCTTCGACAATGTCACTGATGTAGTGACCTGGGGGGACATGGGACATCCCAGTACCTTAATGCTATATCCAGCATTATATACGTCTAGTCCGATGGACGTATACATACACACATGTGTGTCAGGCACAGAGGCACTGGCGTAACTATCGACGGTGCAACCGGTGCATTGCACCGGGGCCCAGACGTCGGGGGGGGGGCCCATGAAGACGCCGTCAACAACCGTGCAGCACCCCCCCCCCCCCCCCCGTAAACAATCGCGCAGCACCACCCCCCCCCCCCCCCCCCGGTCAACAATCGCGGGGGCCCGAAAATATTATTTGCACCGGGGCCCATCATCACGTTGTTACGCCAGTGCACAGAGGTACATTGTTGACATTCAAAACGTGAGTTACCAGTGTTTATGCTCTCCCCAAGGTGAGAGACGATCCCTGACAGACAATAGGTGGTCTGGTCTGGCTGATCCAATGCTGAGAAACACACCAACAATCTTGTTAACAACTGACAAGCCCAAGTCACATAGGTGGGGCAAGTTTTAAAATCATCATTTTTTTCTTACCCTTTCCTGCGGTGGGTTTGAATTGAGCTGGGATGTGGTCGCTTGTTTGGTAACTTGCCCTAAAGTAAATCACATTTTTCATTATCAATGAGACATTAACCTCTTCATCACTAGGCCTATTTCTAAGGATTTTGCTGAAAATAACATACCCGAATTGAACAGACGATATCTCTACAACTACAAGGGCTTTGAAGTTAATGGTACCAAAAGAAACAAGATAACACCTTTGAGGTTGTTAAAGTGAAATAATCAATGTGGATGCTACTGAATCAAAGTGAATGAAGCTAGAACACAGAATAAATGGAAGATATCATTTCATGTTTTGGTGTGCTGATAACACCCAGTACATTATCTGTTGGTAGCCCTATAGCACTATAGGGCCATAGCACAACCTTTGATGAGAGCCTTGGGCAGGATTTGATGCCAATAAAGTGAAGTAGAGCAAAGACAGAGGTTGTATTAGAGATAGGTTTAGGCGGGGTCTCCAAATAAAAACAATAAATGCAATGCAAACCAATGCAAAAATGATAATACAAACATGACGAGACAAAAACAGGTGAGAACCCATTGTTCAATTTTAACATTTGACCCCTCTGTTGAATGGTCAGGGACAATAGAATTGAATGACACCAAGCCCCACCATCGCAATTGCACTATACAGCCACCAGATGGCGATAAAGAATGCGTGTTCTGATTGAAGGCAGCTGACATATTTTCTGTGAAACCCTCTCTTAACTACTATACATGATTGTAAACATGATTGGGAGGTTTTAAAATGTTTCCCAGACACTGGATTATCTGTTTATGGTGGTTGTAATTGATCAAACACAACTTTGATGACAAAAATATATGTGTATATATATAAATATGTACTGTATAATTTATATGATACATCGATACGATAGTCATGTGTTGAGGTGCTTCTATATGGGTCCAAAATCAGTTTCTTTAACTCCTTTGTGCCATGCGTAGCGTAACAACGTACCTCAGTGTGCCCATCCCAGCTGCATCGCCCTGCTCTCCAACGAGGGAAGCCAGAGACAGCAGTGGAGGAATGCTAACAGCATCAGTCACTTTCCTCAATTTTGCCCCATCATGGTGGAAGCGCTTCAGGTGAAGTACCAACACCCTGTTGAAAGACAAAGACGGTTCATCAGCAGAGCGTTACATACACATACAGCCTGGAGAAGTACGCAGAGTCCACTTTCAAGCATCATTGTGTAGACAACCCACTAAAGTTAATGGCTCACCTGGGCAGAGTGAGGAAATGCCGAACCACTGTTGCCTGGCGACCAGAGCACTGCCTGCAGGTGCACTCCAGCTCTGACGGCTGAGGAACAAGCCACTGTTAGCATCATAGCCACAGTTATAGCCTCATAGCCTCATAAGTCAGCAAGGGACCAATGTACACCAATATACTCAACACAACTGTGTACTGACTTTGAAGTAGAGCAGCGTAGGATGGAGGTCCAAGGACAAGCTGTTCTCCTCCTCCTCTTGGAAGACCGTGTCCCCACAGCTTTCAAACACACACAAAACAAAACATATTCCGCCATTAGTACACAGCAGACATTAAACCATGTGATTGTTGAGTGTAAATGTTTTGAACTATGTTTTCCATCATTAAATCCTCAAGTACTTTACATAGACCAACAATGAAGTAAATGACATTTAGTCAGTTACCTGGAGCAGGTGCGGACACACTGCAGTCTGAACTCAAAGTTCTGGACGGGGCAAATGTAGCGCAGTGATGGGGTGGTCCCCTGCAGTGCCTCACCCTCCATCTTCATCTTCATGAAGAGGAGCAGCAGGAACACATGAGCGTCCTGTCAGAAACCAGCAGGTCACTTAAATGTGTTTACTACTTAAACACTGCATTACATAAGAGATAAGGAACGCTGGAGTCATCAGTTGTACCTGCTCAGAGTGATCCTTGTACCCTTCATTCAACTCTGCCAAACTGCTCTTAATAGACCAGAGGAGTCTGCGCTTGCTGCGGTTGGAGCTCTGACCCTGCCGGGATTTATAGAGCTCCCCCAAATACCTGGAGAAAAGCACATGAAGACCGAGTGCATTTAGTCTACTTATTGTGCCAGTGGTGAATAGGTCAGTAAATCAATCGTCCAAGCTGTACTCTCGAGTGTAAATGCTAAGGGTCTGGTTCTCTACTGGACCTCAGCAGCTTCAGTGTGGTTCCTCCCTGAGGGCTCCAGAGCGCCTCCTGCCTCGTGATGTCACTGCAGAAGCAGGGAAGACCGTAGAGACCCTGCAGAGCTGAGTTCAAGAAGCAGGTGTTTCCAATGTTGGGCAACCTGGGGTGGGAAAACACATACAGGAGTAAGTTTACCAGCTGATATAGTAGTGAATATGATGTGTACTTACAACCCACCCAAAAGATGGAAAAGACGATTTTCAAGCCGTTCCTAAATAGAGGGTGCTTTTATTTGTAGGATTATTTTCTAGAAAAAAGCTAAAGAGATATTACAGTTTTTGCATCATACCCGAGCTTCTTCTCCTGTCCCAACTGGGTCTTGCTCCTACCAGAGCGACACTTGTTCTCTGCTTTCAGTTGCCTGCAAGATAGACACAGGAAGAGTGAAAAGGATAAAGAAGTGAGAGAAAAAATACATTAACAGGGAAGAAGATGCAGATGTCATGTCATATAGGACATGACATCTGACATGACATCATACACTTATGAATGAATTCATCATCATCTATTCCATGTCTTTTCTTGTGCTGATGAGTCTCTTGTCTGATGAAAATCAACAGATGTTTCCTCCTGCTCACATACCCCTCTACAGATGCAGAACAACGTGGCTCTGAGAAGACTGAGGACCAACATGACAGATCAGACCATTTGATTGTGGGACATGAAGTCTACTTAATGGGTTTGTTCCTGCATGTACCTGCCGCTGTGTTAGCAGGAGGCCCAGTCATCTCCACCTCATGGAGCTCACTCCCAGCTACTGCAGGAACCCTAAAACAACGTAGACATTGATTCAGGCTCAAGCATGTGCTGTATCTTCGGTGGCCGATCGATCGGGGCACCCGTAGTCGCTACCTGTCATTCGTGGTCTCTGAGCTGCTCTGCTCACTGACTTCCTGGGTGCCTGAATCCGAGGACGATGCTGGCGAGGAAGAGGCGGCTGTGGACGAGGCGCTGCTGGAATCTGAAACATCAGGACTTCCTGTTGGAGAGGGAGAGTAAAAAAGGGAGGGAGAAGGAGACGTTATTGGCAGAGAGGAGGACAAGAGAGAGGGAGGAAGAGATGAAGCAGCATTCCGGGGAACAGTTAAAACCACAGAATGGGCAGCAGGGCTGATGTTGGGTGGTCCTCCATCTTCAGTGGTACGCTGTTAAAAGAAAGGGGCATTAGAACTGTATTTACTGTACTTATGTAAAGAACGGGGGAAATATGCCTACTTACAGTTCTTTTAGCACAGAAATGCTGCATATCGGGACGCTTCCTTTTAACAATTGTGCGTGGCTGCAAATGAATCACAAAGGATTGAGAATTAAATGGCAATACATAACACCAAATAGCCTACAAAGGAAGTCATCTTCACAACCCTGTTCAATATATTCCTCTGCCAAAATGTCGATTTCAACTTGTGGTTTTCTAAGTGTATGTGTGATCAAGTATATAATCTAATCAACCAAGAATTCATGACTAATGAATGTAATGATGTACTTCCACACAGGAAATTAGGGAATATTGAATCCAATCCAAAACTATTGGTTAAATGCCAGCAACATTTGTAAGCCTTTGTGACTGACCATCAGGTCCCCCTGGGTAGCATCCAGCTGGTCTGGGACTAGCCGGGCTACACTCAAAGCCAGCAGGTAGGACACGTAGTGGGTGATGAGGTGTGGTGCCATGAACAGAGCTCCCACCAGCCGCTCTCTGGGGCCCAACACCTGCTCCAGGCAAGCCAGGATGGACATGGCCACCTGGAAGATGGACAAGACACACATGCGTGTTGGCACTGAGAATTCATATATTATATAGTTATATTGTGTACAGCGTTATCTCGTTCCACGGCTTGTTCCATACCGTGCGGTTTGGCACACATTCATTATCGACTTTTCAGTGTTGAATTTTGGTTAAACAAACAAGGGCGTACAAATTACATTAAATTGTGTTCCGATGCATTCAGAAGAACACATTTAAATACAGTTTTCAGATAAAAACACACTCATAAGCCACTAATAGGTCACCATTGAAACATCTTATTGCGACATGCAGAGAGTGGAGACCTGGTAAGGAGCGGTGGGCAGGAGAAGGCAGTTGGCCTGCTACCTGTCCTCCGTCACCCTGACCCACAGGAAGGAGGAGCAGAAGAGGCGCTGGGTCTGCTGGAAGACCACGGCCATCTCCTCACAGGTCCCAGGCGGAAGGGACCAGAGGCTGCTGACCTGGAGAGCACAGCGCCAGTAGACACAAGTCAACCATGACTTTCAGGAGCTGAGTTCCAGGCTCCTCCAGGTACTTTTATCACATTCGACAACATGTGATCCACATCTTTCTCTGACTCACATCAATATTAAATGTGATTTCCGGTTTCTAAACTTCAACGTAATGTATTACACCGTAAGCTGACAACTATAATTAATGTATATAGCTGTTGGCTACGTTTGTTAGGTGTTTTTCCCCATTAAACACCCTGTGATCCAGTTATCTGGCTCTTACTCAAAAACAACATTAAACTGACTACATTACAGCGAGCTACACTTGTTGTGTTTTTTATTTCTAATTAGAGATCTCAGCGCTCGCTAACCATTTCTTCAGCCACAGTTAGCTAGCACCGTTATAATAATAACAATGTTAGAAACGTACACTTTACTATTGTTCATCGTCCTGGTTCTAACTCCAAACAACTTGACACACCTGAGCAGGTGACAGATGGCCTCTCTGAGGGAGCAGCCAGGAACCACCACCTGCCAGGGGGGCGGAGCTGAAGCGGGGGCGGAGCCGACAGAGGAGGACGTCTGGACGGACCCGGAGTCTCCGACACGACCTGAAGACCGACCACATTCACATTCATGTCATCTTACTAACACTTTTCTGACGTGCTCTCTTTATGTTTTCATTAACATGGTGCTGCCTTTTTGAGGGCACTGATTTCCGAGCTGATTTGCTTACACGCTCCAAAGAGAGCCCAAACTTCATCAAACCACGAATATACCTTTGCATGGCCTCGGAGAGGGGAGCGAATGAACGCAGCAACGCATTGAAGAAGCAGCAGTGGAAATCAACACAGGAGAAGCGGTGAAAAGACGAGTGCCGCGCCTGAACGACCAGGTGAACTGATGCGGAGCAGAGGAGCGCAGGCGTGACGTCACATCCGGGAGACTCGTGGGCTGTGCTGGTGGATGATTGACAGATGCACACTGGACACGCCCACCTAGTCTGTCTCCTATCCCTAATGATGCGGAATCTGTGTTTACATGGAGGCGGAGCCAAAGTCAAACTAACTCATTCTCTATTCAAATAACTCAACATAACTCAACATACAGTCTATGAGCTCAACTGAATGTGCCTCAACCCAAATGATAGTTCTGTTGGAGCAGAGGACATACGAGACACAACCCCAAAAGGAAGGGAGGATGAGGGACAAAACAATGTCATGTCCTAACATCTGTAGTACATTGGATAAAGTGTCGGCCAAAGAAGAGATGGATGGACGAGTAAAAGAGAGAAAATAAAGAGATTATGTCGTGTGTGTGTGTGTGTGTGTGTGTGTGTGTGTGCCTATATATAGGTAGGTTATATGTTACAAACATATAGCCTATTTTTGTGAACCGGCCCCGTCTGTGCGTCGCCTACAGACGCTGTCCGTGGTGCTGAGGAACTGATCCACACAACAGACGTCTCAGTCCGACGGCGTTTCAAAGTTTTGTGCATCGCTTAATTGTCTTTTTGTATTTTTCTGCTTCCTTATATTTCCTATCCAAATATGGAGGCCTATATCGGGAACGATGCGTGCTGCGGTATAGTCTTGGTTTCGCGTCATTTTGTTTAGATTCAAATGGCTTATTGTCCTCGGAAAGGCGACACGAAAAATGATAAAAGCGAAGAATAAAGTGTGGAAAAGGAGGAAAGTACAACCAGTATAAAAACGAGCCCCAGCCTGTTGACGCGCTTCCGGAGTGCGTGACCCCGTTGATTAGGCCCCGGAGTGAATCACCCCGTTGGGATTAGTGGTGCCAGACCTGCTCTGGACTACTGCTGGCGCTCCGCTGGCTTTTATAGGGCTCCTAGGGACGGCACGTTACGTCATGGTGCTGGTTCTGGTCCATTGGTGAAAACGAGACCATTGAGGCATGGCGCGGTCTGGTTTGCACCTTATTCGGAAAGAGGAGACGGTGTTTCATAGATTGAGTCATTTTAAATGCTTTCTTTGCTAATAAATTGCACCCAAAAAAAATGTAGGGTGCCTTCTGGGTGATGGAACACTGGGTTCTGCTGTCTGATTGGATAATAAGGACACAGATCAACTGTTTCCTTCCAAGACATTGGATGGCTTTGAGCATTTTAATGGCACAGGTTAATACTGTTTGCCTTCGTTTGACTTCGTTTCCAACTGTTAGTCTCGCTAAACCAAATGACCGGTATGCTGTGTGCCAACAATCAGAAATGTGTGCCAATGTGTGTGACTTTATTGGATACAGAGACAGGTGTAAATGAATGAGAGGTGATGGTGTTCTGCGCCGCTCATGATGTGCACACCATTAATAGGGGCCGAGAATGACTGGGAATACGATAGAGACATGGGGGGTCTTGTATATGAATCAGGGCATTAAACTATATATATATATATATATATATATATATATATATATATATATATATATATATATATATATTTATTTATTTATTTATTTATTTATTTATACCATGGTCTGGGTGAATACTCGATTCTGATTGGCTGGCGGGTGTAGGTTAAAAAGTGTTAATGTACACCTAGGAAAGACGTTCGGACAGGCGCTAGATGGTAACCATGGCAACGGAGAGGGAATACTCGATTCTGATTGGCTGCAGGGTGGCCATTAATCCCTGCTATATGCAGAGCTAACTCTGGCTATGGACACCTACTAAGTACTTCCAGTCAAATTGTCTGTTCAGCCTTCAAAACGAGAGCTGGTAAATTGTGAAAAATGCATTAAACTGTAATCAGAAAACGCGGTTATATGCTATAGACCCCATAGTATCTGTGGTATAAAGGCTGGGACACATTTCAAATTATAAATATGTACACTTTATGTTGAAAGCATAGGCCGTCGCGATTCCCGATGTGCAATGCATTACGTCAGCTCTCTGGCTCATAGTAGGCTAGGTGAGTCAATCTATGAAAAAAAAGGGCTTAACCCCCAAAAAATGGATACAAAAGGTTTTTCAATGGATTCTAGTAGTATTTGGTGTGCTAAATAACATACTAAAAGTATACCAAAATATACCTCCCAGAAAGCCCTCATTTCCAAGATGGCGGCCGAAATGGCGGCGGGGAGCTTGAAATGGCTATATCTCAAATTGAAAAAATGTTGCAAAGGAATTTTCAACTGATTCTGGTACCTCTGGACATGCTTACGAACATACTAAACATCTAGGAAAATACACCTTCCGGAAAGGCTTCATTTTCAAGATGGCGTCCAAAATGGTGGCCGGCCAAGCTTAAAATGGCTATATATCTCAATAGAAAAAGATTATTCGAATGATTTTTCACTTGATTCTGGTACCTGCAAATATGCTTATGAACATACTAACAATCTAGGAAAATATACCTCCCAGAAAGGCTTCATTTTCATAATGGCGTCCAAAATGGCGGCCGGGAGCTTAGAATGGCTATATCTCAAATGGAAAATGTTTCAACTGATTCTGGTACCTCTATACATTAAGAACGTGCGACAAATCTAGGTAAATATAACTGCTAGAAAGGCATCACTTTCAAAATGACTGCCTGTGAGCTTACATTGGTTAAATGGTTAAAATTGGTTAGGCTACTATTCAAACTAGAAAGGTGGTGTTGGTGTTGAACAACATAAATGCCACACTTATTGTGGTCTTTATTCATCATCATCTTCAGGCTCCTCTGGAAGAAACTTGTTATGTGGATTGTCACATTCCTTAAGTTGACATGGATGAATGGATGAATATTGTTTCCTCTTCTTTGATGTGTGTTGTCTTTAATGGATGGCCCATCCCCATAGCCATCAAACACAATGGTTGTAGCTGAGCCATAATGTTGGATGGTGAAGTCTGCATATGACTGCACAATTTTACCATAGCTTTGTCCGTGCTTCCATGGTATTCGGTGAAAAAGTGAACCTCATGTCAAACATGTTAGAAGTTGCTAGGTCACTGATAACGGCAGATCGCGCAGGTTCTTGGCTTTGGCTATGGGGATGGGCCATCCATTAAAGACAACACACATCAAAGAAGAGGAAACAATATTCATCCCATTGTCAACTTCACTGCTGAGACAGAGTTCTCAGGTAAGAAGGAGGAGTTCCTGTCAAGAGATCTGAATAAACAGAGGCTGATCCAAATGATAAGCGATGAACTGAAAGAAAGGGTGTGGTCAATTCAACTGTGGTCAATTCAATTGGAGATGCTGATGTAGACATCGTAAGGGCCGCAGTGGAATCATCTCTTCTTCACACCACTACGCTGATTGGAGAAGATACAGATCTCCTTGTCTTACTACTTCACTATGCACAGAGAGATAGTAAGGGCGTTTATTTCAGATCAGACAAGTCAAAAGCTGATGGCAGTTTTAAAGTGTATGCCATAAACCATTTAAAAGAAGTACTTGGACATGATGTGTGTTCTCAGTTGATGTTCATCCATGCTCTCACTGGCTGTGACACAACTTCTCGCATCTTCGGGGTTGGCAAAAAGACTGCTTTCCAGAAGCTTGTAAAAGGGGATCCTGTCCTTCGATCTTGTGCCAATGCATTCATTGTCCCAAACCAGACCACAGAGGTGACCGATGACCTTGGGTGCCAAGTAATGGCTGTCCTCTTTGGTGGAAAGTGCACAGATTCCCTTGCAGCAATGCGATATACCATTTTCAGCAAGAAGGTTGTCTCAGCCTCATCAACTGTAACGCCTGAACGTCTGCCACCAACTGAATCTGCGACCAAATTTCACTGTTGTAGAGCATACTACCAGGTCATGGTCTGGATGGGAACAGAAGATGGTATGGATGCCCTGAACTGGGGGTGGAGCCTGCAGGACAATAGATTTGTCCCACTCATGTCAACAATGAATGTTGCTCCAGACAGTCTCTTGAAGGTCATTCATTGTAACTGTACCACTGCCTGCAAGACACTCCGCTGCTCTTGCAGAAAATATGGACTACCTTGTACTACTGTCTGTGGACCATGTCAACTTAAGGAATGTGACAATCCACATAACAAGTTTCTTCCAGAGGAGCCTGAAGATGATGATGAATAAAGACCACAATAAGTGTGGCATTTATGTTGTTCAACACCAACACCACCTTTCTAGTTTGAATAGTAACCAATTTTAACCATTTAACCAATGTAAGCTCACAGGCAGTCATTTTGAAAATGATGCCTTTCTAGCAGTTATATTTACCTAGATTTGTCGCACGTTCTTAATGTATAGAGGTACCAGAATCAGTTGAAACATTCTTTTGTAACATTTTCCATTTGAGATATAGCCATTCTAAGCTCCCGGCCGCCATTTTGGACGCCATTATGAAAATGAAGCCTTTCTGGGAGGTATATTTTCCTAGATTGTTAGTATGTTCATAAGCATATTTGCAGGTACCAGAATCAAGTGAAAAATCATTCGAATAATCTTTTGCTATTGAGATATATAGCCATTTTAAGCTTGGCCGGCCACCATTTTGGACGCCATCAGGCCCGGTTCCAGAACAAAATGCCTTGGGGTGCATCTGAGATTACAGGGGGTGCACCAGTAGGCTACTATAGAAGTGGTGGGGACCAGTACGCGATTGTCGACGGGGGGGGGTGGGGGGTGGATTTTCTCCCTCCTTTTTTCAATTGAGGGTGCAAACAATTTTTTTGGGGGTGCAATGCATGCTTATGCACCCCCGTAGAACCGGGCCTGGACGCCATCTTGAAAATGAAGCCTTTCCGGAAGGTGTATTTTCCTAGATTTTTAGTATGTTCGGACGGTTCACGCCTCCTCGTCGGGCATTATCCCTTATATATATATATATATATATATATATATATATATCAGGGCACTAAACTAAACTATCGTATTGTTGAGTTATCAAGGACACACACTTTCGTGTTTTCGTGTTGTGTAGTGTGTTCTTTGAGGAAGAAGGCCCCCGACACAGGATCGCTTTTAACTCACTTTATTTGTTTAGCTTTAGGTATTCATCTATGAAGCAAATGGAGAGGAATTGTAAAAGTCACGCGTGGAGCGACCCTTAGCTGGGTATCTTAACAGATACGCTGCCTGGGGGTTTCTGCTCTTCCCCCGGATGTGTTGTTTGGTAGTACCTGGGCAGGCGTGGCCTCTATGACGCATAATATGCTCTGATTGGCTAATGTTGAGCGCCCGCCCCCAGTGTATTATGTGTGCTGCCATCTGGTGGCCAGGTGCGGTTAATACAACTTATATATTTCTTTCTGTTCCCTTGTGGCTATGTGAGGATATTACAGCCTGTTGATACATATACTATTATTTATTCTTAACAGTTGAGAAATGTTCGAGATATAAAAGAATACTTCCAGGTGTCCATAGCAACCACCATAGCAACGATGGAAAACGTTGGGACACCCGAACCAATCTTTGTAATAACTAACAAACTAAAGGTCATATACATTCAACGAGCGAAGATTATGACAATAAAATGCACATTTATCGCTTTAAATGTTTTAAAAATTCCTTTTAATGCCGAAATCTTAAAATATTGCATTTCCCACTGAGAATGAAAGTCATGTCCGCCATTTTTATGGGGTTATGCACTGCAGGGGCTTGCGTGGGCGCACCGATCGCTAGACATTCATAGGATTATGCACAAATAATTGTGCATAACTTTTTATGAGATATCGTCAGACCGTTGCATGAGGATACGTTGACAGGCTACACTAACACAGGCACGCCCACGAGCAGAGGCCTACCAGTAGTGTGTGATGCACAACATCACCACACGCAGGGTAGACCTGTGCATTAGGTCATTGTTTCAGCTGATAAGTTAATTCAGAACTGTCACTAAACAGTTTTAATAAAATAAACACGTAGAGTGCTGTGCAGGGCCAAAATCGAAGTGAAAAATATCCAACAATCAGAAATGTGTGCCAATGTGTGTGACTTTATTGGACACAGAGACGGGTGTAAATGAATGAGAGGGCAGTGGTGTTCTGGGCCGCTCGTGATTTGGCGGTCATCTGGGGGCAGCAGCGGCAGCATCAGGCGGTGGGGTGTGGCTGTGTTCCTGGTTCTCCTCTTGCTCCACGCTGCTCCTCCTCCTCTCCTGAGCCTGATGGAGGGAGAGGAGGAACTGAGCATGCACTGATCCAACAGTAGACAACAGCGCGCAGCTTATTTTGCAGTGTTTCAAGTGTACCTTGGCTCTTTCTCCTGATCGCTCTCCTCGGGCTTCATCCCCAACTGTCATGGGCTCTCGTCGTATCGCTGCTCATCTCTCCCTCTTCGTCTCCATCCGTCTTCTCCTCGATAAATGATGGATCAGCTAACCTGAAACCAAGAAACACAGACCTGGCCAGTCCACTGTAAAACAAGCTTAACAACTATACTGTTGAATCAATAAAGCAATAAAGCAATAAAGCAATAAATCAATAAAGCAATAAAACAATCAACAAGAAATCAAGAAATCAATCTATCAATAAATAAATAAATAATGTTTTTTTTTGTTTTGTTTGTTTTTTTTTTGTTTTGTTTTTTTGATGGGTGGGGTTAAACAAAATCCCTTACTTAAATATTAAATACATCTTAAAAATACTACTATACTATTATCATTCTATACATATATTACTATTATATACAGTTATGTACAAAAGAGCCTGGCCTCAGCTCAGCCCCGGCACCTCCACCAAGACAGTGGCGTTGTGGAGGTAGCGTTCCTCCAGGGAAGCCAGGCGCTCCTCCTGAAGGGCAGCCAGACGCTGCTCCTGCACCACCTCCCTCAACCTCCTGTCCTGAGCCTGACAGAGAGAGAGAGAGAGAGAGAGAGAGAGAGAGAGAGAGAGAGAGAGAGAAGTAGGGATGACAGAGGGGGACTGGTCAACGCCATCAGTCCAGATCATCGGTGGCAAGGCAGCAACAGCAGCAGATGGTTTTCAGCACTGCCTTGAAGAACCGCTTTACTCTGCTCTGCTTCTTCTTGGTTTTTTGGGCGAGCTCTGAAAATGACACCAAAAAAGGAAGTTGATGTTGAAGTTTAAAACAAAAACATGAGGAGACTAATGCTTTAGACTTCTGACAAACCTAGTATGATATCTGCTATGTCTCGGTGGACCTCCACAGTCTCGATGGCAACCTCACAGGGCTCAGGGCAGCAGCTGGTGTAGTGGTCCCCACTGGGCTCAGGGCAGCAGCTGGTGTGGTGGTCCCCACTGGGCTCGGGGCAGCAGCTGGTGTGGTGGTCCCCACTGGGCTCGGGGCAGCAGCTGGTGTGGTGGTCCCCACTGGGCTCGGGGCAGCAGCTGTTTTGGTGGTCCACACTGGGCTCAGGGCAGCAGCTGGTGTGGTGGTCCCCACTGGGCTCGGGGCAGCAGCTGGTGTGGTGGTCCCCACTGGGCTCGGGGCAGCAGCTGTTTTGGTGGTCCACACTGGGCTCAGGGCAGCAGCTGGTGTAGTGGTCCCCACTGGGCTCAGGGCAGCAGCTGGTGTGGTGGTCCCCACTGGGCTCGGGGCAGCAGCTGGTGTGGTGGTCCCCACTGGGCTCGGGGCAGCAGCTGTTTTGGTGGTCCACACTGGGCTCGGGGCAGCAGCTGCTTTGGTGGTCCCCACTGGGCTCGGGGCAGCAGCTGTTGTGGTGGTCCACACTGGGCTCGGGGCAGCAGCTGGTGTGGTGGTCCCCACTGGGCTCAGGGCAGCAGCTGGTGTGGTGGTCCCCACTAGGCTCAGGGCAGCAGCTGGTGTGGTGGTCCCCACTGGGCTCAGGGCAGCAGCTGTTGTGGTGGTCCCCACTGGGCTCAGGGCAGCAGCTGTTGTGGTGGTCCCCACTGGGCTCAGGGCAGCAGCTGGTGAGGTGGTCCCCACTGGGCTCAGGGCAGCAGCTGGTGAGGTGGTCCCCACTGGGCTCAGGGCAGCAGCTGGTGAGGTGGTCCCCACTGGGCTCAGGGCAGCAGCTGATGTGGTGGTCCCCACTGGGCTCAGGGCAGCAGCTGCTGTGGTGGTCACCACTGGGCTGACAGCTGCTGTTGTGGTGGACCCCTCTCTCCAGGCTGCTGATGAAGGGGTGCTCCAGCAGTGCACGTGGTGTGATTCGCTGGTTGGAATCCAGCTGGAGCATCCTCTTCATCAGGTCTATGAAGCTGGGCGGAATAGGTTGGCCTGGCACATTTCCTACCTTCGGTTAAAAAATGTGAAATGATTTAGATGATGGGACATAACATGGCCACTTCATTAAAGTCCACAATGTTAATGGATCAACACCTACTTGGAGAACCTCCTCCAGCGAGCTGAAACGGAACCGACTGGTTCGGCGCAGCAGGAACCCTTTTCCCCCCAGATAATCCCATGGGGACTGAAAAAAAAGCCTCTGTTTTAGTTCAGTTACATTGACCTGTAAATACAGTAAGACAGGCAGACACACAGACACGTATAGTGATACCTTGAGTCTCCAGACCGATCCTTTGGTGAAACACAAATGTGTTCTGATGCCGTGGTCCAGCAAAGCATCAGGAAGCTCACCCAGAGTCTTTCGGATGTATCGCCACTGAAACAAAACAGAACGCCCCCTTCCAGTTAGCAATCAACGATATAACTTAATGCATCATATGTTACATTTGATTTTTGTGGAAATATATTATGTTTTCATTTAAAAAATATTTTCAATGATCTGACCCACCGAGTCAGACTTGTAATTTGAACTTTGTCTTAGTGTAAAAGGTTTTTTGGTTAAATCACTTTGAAACACACTGTTAGACTCACCATATCGTATTCCGTGTCGCCGGGATAAATTGGGAAGCCGATTAACAATTCTGCCACCACGCAACCCAGGGACCACATGTCAATCAAGCCTGTAAACGGGAGCCCCAGCATGATCTCTGGGCATCTGGAATAGAAGAAAGACAGGGAATTGGAGTAACCATTGTAACCAATAAGAACCAGGTTAGGACTGCTGTCAGTTACTCACCTGTACCAGAGGGTCTGCAGGCCCATGCCAATTCGAACCTGGGACACATGATGGGATAAGCCAAAGTCAATCAGTTTGACTTTCATGCCCTGTCCTGTCAACATGATGTTTTCAGGCTTCAGGTCCGCATGAATGATCCCAATGGTACTGAGGTAGTCCAGGGCTGTGGCCAGCTGAAAATACATGAATCCATTATTACTTTATGACCGTTAAGGATGACTATGTTAACATTTCTTTCAATCAAATTCTTCTTCTTTAAGTAATGCTATCTACGTTTTATTGTTTTTGGTTCCGTTTTAAAAGTACCAAAGAGCAAAGTGTGATGACTAAATCCAATGTATTTTACGCAATAAGATGCACTCATGTAACACTATTTCTGTTTAGAAAAAATAACTGTCTTTTGTTTCCAGAGCAACAACAGGTGATCAAACATCATGCTGAATGTTGTTGAGGTTGAAATCCAACTCCACCTGTTCCAGGATGATCTTGATCTGCATCAGAGGCAGAGTGTGACGCTCTGCCTGCTCGGTGACGTCTAGGAGAGACTTGGCCAGGAGTTCAAACTCCAGACAGATGTGGGGACAGTGTACGAAGGCACCCATCCATCTCACGATCCCACACCTGTCTGGGTCCAGAACTTGGAGCTGCCTCAATATGGCAATCTGAGAATAAAGAGCAGGTTAAAGAGGGATTTTTTTACATTGTGAAATAACATGAAAAAACATGTAACGATATGAAACATACACAATTACAAATGAGCATATTATTTTTTGCAATATATATAGACCTATTAAAATAACATTATTTGTTAACTTATTCACATGTTTTGATTTACCTCTTTAATAGCTGTCCTAATCAATACCGGATGGTTTTTGATGATCTTAACAGCCACCCTTTCATTGGTGGCCGTTTTAAGACATCTGGCCACCTTTCCATAGGCTCCTTCCCCCAGGAAGCCTTCCACCCAGTAGGAGGAAGATGCTGTGGACATCAGGTCTCCCCTGGACACAGAGAAGTCCTTACCTGGAAGAGAGAGGACAACAACAATCAGAGAAAGCCTATATTGACATGCCGTCGACCATCCTATGGTTTGTATTTGTTCATTAAAAAAAAACCTCAATAGCGAACTGTTTTCTTTTTTTTTTTATTGTAACTAGGTTACTATTTTTTTTTTTTTTAAAGGGTTAGGGTTACGTAATGTGGTTCAATCACGAGTCCATTTTGCGAGTCGATTTAGCTCCTCCTCTTCGACGATGCGTGTCTCAACACCGCCGCCATCCGTTGAGAGAAAGACACGCATGTACAATTTCGACAAGAGCTCCGTTTTACCATTACGGCATCCAGAAAGTGTGCAACGTTTTGAAAGCAAAAACCCAACAAGCTTTCGATGACTTCATTTTCCAACGGGCAGCTCGTATGGAAATTGAACTTGCGTGTCTTCCTCTCACCTGACGGTGGCGGTGTTGAGCCGCATCCAGACGACATACAGTCTGCTCTCCGTAGAGCTGGGAACTCACCGTCCATGTCGCTCAGTCGTCTCGAGTCGTATCACCACACCGAAAAGTTTCAATGCAATGTCTGTCTCTCTCTGAACAAAGCTGCTCTCTCTACTACACGCAATGTCCAAATGTCTGATGTTGTCTCTGCACCGTGTAGTTTTTTGAAACCCGTTGTGATGGTTTGAATCATAAGGTATGAATGGTTGCTAGGTGATTTTCGGTCACGTGACGAGAAAAAAACAATCCAATAAATAAACCCCGACAGATGAACATACTTGCTTCAGATTTAAAAAAAAAAAAAAGTTTTCATTTGAAACGCGATGAGAAATGAAGGCCTATGAAGCCTATCAGCAATTGCTAATTTAATGTGTGGGAATGAGTAGCATTTTGGCTAGCTGCTAACGGGCTCTGAGGTGTACGTGACCGACGAGTCTTCTAATATGGCGCCTTGCTTTCTAGTTCGAGCGGGAGCAAACATCTGACCAACTTTCCATGAATGCTGAGCAACTGTGGTTGTGTGTGTGTGTCCCATTGTTACAGAATAAAGTACTCTGAATGCTCCCCCCATCCCGACTCCTGTGAAGTGTTTGGGATAGAGGCAGAACGAGATAGAGAACATCACAAAAGCAACACACGTTTGAGCTTCAAGTCCTATATTGTGTTCCTGGTGTTAACAAATGGACAAAACGGATGAAGACCGAAGACGTTTTTCAAAGTCAATACTCAACATACAGTCTATGAGCTCAACTGAATGTGCCTCAACCCAAATGATATTGTTCTGTTGGAGCAGAGGACATACGAGACACAACCCCAAAAGGAAGGGAGGATGAGGGACAAAACAATGTCATGTCCTAACATCTGTAGTACATTGGATAAAGTGTCAGCCAAACAGAGATGGATGGACGAGTAAAAGAGGGAGAAAATAAGAGAGAGTGAGTGTGAGTGTGTGAAGAGTTCAATATAAGCAAGCTGATCAATTGTGTAAAAAGTGTGTATCTCTTTAGTCACACAAACTATTAAGAAGCCAAACTGCTGACAATATGTGTTTGTTTGTAATACATATATATAGGCCTATATGGGTATATATTACAAACATAGGCTATATACAGCCTACATCCGTGTATACATAGACCTATATATATTCATGGTTTATTCTAGTAAGGGGCATGGCTAGGGCCCCTTTTGACTTTTGGACCCCAAACTTGAGAACCTGGTCCCCACCCCACGTGTTCACACACCTAAAAAACACAAGTTTCTATCTCCATCCCACCGGAAATGGGGAACTTGAAACCTCCTGCCATTTTACTCCCATTGACTCTCATGTTGCAGGTCACGACCCTTTTCACCTTTTTGACCCTCCAAGATGGTGAGAGATGCCAAAATGTATACACACGTCCCCTTTGGTCCGAGAGTCGGACTTTTAAACCTCACCGAAAAAAGCTAGCCCTATGGGCCAGTTTGCTATCAGAGCTTCTCAGAAGTGTAACCTGCGAGTCCTATTTGCTCAGAATGTGGTTGCAAAACGATTGCAAAACTTCCTATCTCCGATTTGGAGATTGGAAGGTCTCACCGCCCCGAGACTTGACACCCTTATTACAGGGCTCGACTGGGACCTCCACCCTCTGTGACCCCGGGGGGGGGGGGGGGGCGATCCGCACCCTGTTATTACATGGCGTACTTTCAATCCAACGACAATGAGAGGCGTTAGGACGGCCCCCTTTTGGCTGAGAGACTTGAGATTTTCACCGAGTGATCCCAAAGCACCCCCTGGTTGACTGGTCCAGAGGCCAAGTTCCTATCTCTATCCTACAAATGTATATGAATGTATAGCAACATTTATCTCCATTGCGTTTCAATGGAGCATTTGATGGCGTATTGTGAGTCACTTCCGGTTGGGCTACAGCCACAGATCGTCAGCTATGCTAACCAAGCTCCACGCCTTGCTCCAGTACTCCGCCGCCGCAGCTGGTCGGTTCACCTACCAGACCGACTCCTACGGATTCCAACGCCACGGAGGTTTATCGGTCCGTTGATGGGCCCATCGGTGCGCCACTACCTTGCACACCTCCACTACCCCATCCTAAATAAACCCGAGAGTTTTACCTTGTCCTCCGTCTGCGGCTCTCTGTGTTGTGCGTTTAGCTCCACGGCAACTTAAACCGCGACAATTTGCTTGAATAAAATAGACGTGTAGTGTACTGTGCGGTGCCAAAATCGATGTAAACAATTTCCAACAATCAGAAATGTGTGCCAATGTGTGTGACTTTATTGGACACAGAGACGGGTGTAAATGAATGAGAGGCGGTGGTCTTCTGGGCCAGGCATTTGGCGGTAGCAGCGGCAGCATCATCAGGTGGTGGGGTGCAGCTGTGTCCCTGGTTCTCCTCTTGCTCCACCCTGCTGCTCCTCCTCTCCTGAGCCTGATGGAGGGAGAGAAGGAACTGAGCATGCACAACAGTAGACAACAGTGTGCAGCTTATTTTGCAGTGTATCAACTGTGTACCTAAGAGAAGCTCTTTGTCTTGCTCCCTCTCCTCCTCCCGCTGTCTTCATCTCCATCTGTCTTGGGCTCTCCTCCTATCGCTGTTCATCTCTCCCTCTTCGTCTCCATCCGTCTTCTTCTCCTCGGTAAATTATTGATCAGCCAACCTGAAAAAAAGAAACAGACATGGCCAGTCCACTGTAATAGCAAACGACTATGCTAATCAATTAATACATCTTTTTTTGTAGTTTTTTAAAATGTTTTTATGTCTATTTATACATCTTAAAATCACTACTGTACTATTATCATGTTATACATCTATTACTATTATAAACAGTTATGTACAAAGCAGTCTGGCCTCAGGGCAGGGCAGCCAGACGCTGCTCCTGCAGGGCAGCCATGCGCTGCTCCTGCAGGGCAGCCAAACGCTCCTCCTGCAGGGCAGCCAGACTCTCCTCCTGCAGGACAGCCAGACGCTGCTCCTGGAGGGCAGCCAGACGCTGCTCCTGGAGGGCAGCCAGACGCTGCTCCTGCAGGACAGCCAGACGCTGCTCCTGGAGGGCAGCCAGACGCTGCTCCTGCAGGGCAGCCAGACTCTCCTCCTGCAGGGCAGCCAGATTCTCCTCCTGCAGGGCAGCCAGACGCTCCTCCTGCAGGGCAGCCAGACGCTGCTCCTGCAGGGCAGCCAGACGCTCCTCCTGCAGGGCAGCCAGACGCTCCTCCTGCAGGGCAGCCAGATGCGCCTCCTGCACCACCTCCTCTCCTGAGCATGATGGAGGGAGAGAAGGAGCTGAGCATGCACTGTCACAACAGTAGACAACAATGCGCAGCTAATTTTGCAGTGTTTCAAATGCGTACCTTAGAAAAGCTCTTTCTCTTGATCTCTCTCCTCCGCAGGCTGTCTTCATCTCCATCTGTCTCTCCATCAAACATTCAGGGCTGGCTGGTACCATCGGCTCCAGGTGACTCCTGGTTCTGACCCAGGGGGGCGTGGTCTCACTCGCCTGCTCCACTAGTAAAATGAGACACAGAAAATAGTGGATAATTATAATACCTTCTCACATACAAGTCTGCTTAGGCTCGACTAATGTATATTTGAGGCCGAGACTCTTGACAAGTCTCTAGATATAAGATCGTGTTTTCCTCACCATTGCCTTGAGACGGCTTGTCTTGTAAAAAAATAATGAGTGTATGTATGTGTCAAGAGTTGTGTGTCTAACAAAATTATCCTGCAGTCGAAAAGATGCATTGAATCTCGTGAAGACTAAAAGTCAATCTTACCAGAGGACGTAAAACAATATGTAGGCTGTCTGCTCTCTTGCTTTCAGGACCGCTGGCTCCGCAGTCTTCTCTACACGGGAGTCATTGAAAGTGAGCCATCCACCGCCCTGCTCTTCGACAATGTCACTGATGTAGTGACCTGGGGGGACATGGGACATCCCAGTACCTTAATGCTATATCCAGCATTATATACGTCTAGTCCGATGGACGTATACATACACACATGTGTGTCAGGCACAGAGGCACTGGCGTAACTATCGACGGTGCAACCGGTGCATTGCACCGGGGCCCAGACGTCGGGGGGGGGGGCCCATGAAGACGCCGTCAACAACCGTGCAGCACCCCCCCCCCCCCGTAAACAATCGCGCAGCACCACCCCCCCCCCCCCCCCCCCCCGGTCAACAATCGCGGGGGCCCGAAAATATTATTTGCACCGGGGCCCATCATCACGTTGTTACGCCAGTGCACAGAGGTACATTGTTGACATTCAAAACGTGAGTTACCAGTGTTTATGCTCTCCCCAAGGTGAGAGACGATCCCTGACAGACAATAGGTGGTCTGGTCTGGCTGATCCAATGCTGAGAAACACACCAACAATCTTGTTAACAACTGACAAGCCCAAGTCACATAGGTGGGGCAAGTTTTAAAATCATCATTTTTTTCTTACCCTTTCCTGCGGTGGGTTTGAATTGAGCTGGGATGTGGTCGCTTGTTTGGTAACTTGCCCTAAAGTAAATCACATTTTTCATTATCAATGAGACATTAACCTCTTCATCACTAGGCCTATTTCTAAGGATTTTGCTGAAAATAACATACCCGAATTGAACAGACGATATCTCTACAACTACAAGGGCTTTGAAGTTAATGGTACCAAAAGAAACAAGATAACACCTTTGAGGTTGTTAAAGTGAAATAATCAATGTGGATGCTACTGAATCAAAGTGAATGAAGCTAGAACACAGAATAAATGGAAGATATCATTTCATGTTTTGGTGTGCTGATAACACCCAGTACATTATCTGTTGGTAGCCCTATAGCACTATAGGGCCATAGCACAACCTTTGATGAGAGCCTTGGGCAGGATTTGATGCCAATAAAGTGAAGTAGAGCAAAGACAGAGGTTGTATTAGAGATAGGTTTAGGCGGGGTCTCCAAATAAAAACAATAAATGCAATGCAAACCAATGCAAAAATGATAATACAAACATGACGAGACAAAAACAGGTGAGAACCCATTGTTCAATTTTAACATTTGACCCCTCTGTTGAATGGTCAGGGACAATAGAATTGAATGACACCAAGCCCCACCATCGCAATTGCACTATACAGCCACCAGATGGCGATAAAGAATGCGTGTTCTGATTGAAGGCAGCTGACATATTTTCTGTGAAACCCTCTCTTAACTACTATACATGATTGTAAACATGATTGGGAGGTTTTAAAATGTTTCCCAGACACTGGATTATCTGTTTATGGTGGTTGTAATTGATCAAACACAACTTTGATGACAAAAATATATGTGTATATATATAAATATGTACTGTATAATTTATATGATACATCGATACGATAGTCATGTGTTGAGGTGCTTCTATATGGGTCCAAAATCAGTTTCTTTAACTCCTTTGTGCCATGCGTAGCGTAACAACGTACCTCAGTGTGCCCATCCCAGCTGCATCGCCCTGCTCTCCAACGAGGGAAGCCAGAGACAGCAGTGGAGGAATGCTAACAGCATCAGTCACTTTCCTCAATTTTGCCCCATCATGGTGGAAGCGCTTCAGGTGAAGTACCAACACCCTGTTGAAAGACAAAGACGGTTCATCAGCAGAGCGTTACATACACATACAGCCTGGAGAAGTACGCAGAGTCCACTTTCAAGCATCATTGTGTAGACAACCCACTAAAGTTAATGGCTCACCTGGGCAGAGTGAGGAAATGCCGAACCACTGTTGCCTGGCGACCAGAGCACTGCCTGCAGGTGCACTCCAGCTCTGACGGCTGAGGAACAAGCCACTGTTAGCATCATAGCCACAGTTATAGCCTCATAGCCTCATAAGTCAGCAAGGGACCAATGTACACCAATATACTCAACACAACTGTGTACTGACTTTGAAGTAGAGCAGCGTAGGATGGAGGTCCAAGGACAAGCTGTTCTCCTCCTCCTCTTGGAAGACCGTGTCCCCACAGCTTTCAAACACACACAAAACAAAACATATTCCGCCATTAGTACACAGCAGACATTAAACCATGTGATTGTTGAGTGTAAATGTTTTGAACTATGTTTTCCATCATTAAATCCTCAAGTACTTTACATAGACCAACAATGAAGTAAATGACATTTAGTCAGTTACCTGGAGCAGGTGCGGACACACTGCAGTCTGAACTCAAAGTTCTGGACGGGGCAAATGTAGCGCAGTGATGGGGTGGTCCCCTGCAGTGCCTCACCCTCCATCTTCATCTTCATGAAGAGGAGCAGCAGGAACACATGAGCGTCCTGTCAGAAACCAGCAGGTCACTTAAATGTGTTTACTACTTAAACACTGCATTACATAAGAGATAAGGAACGCTGGAGTCATCAGTTGTACCTGCTCAGAGTGATCCTTGTACCCTTCATTCAACTCTGCCAAACTGCTCTTAATAGACCAGAGGAGTCTGCGCTTGCTGCGGTTGGAGCTCTGACCCTGCCGGGATTTATAGAGCTCCCCCAAATACCTGGAGAAAAGCACATGAAGACCGAGTGCATTTAGTCTACTTATTGTGCCAGTGGTGAATAGGTCAGTAAATCAATCGTCCAAGCTGTACTCTCGAGTGTAAATGCTAAGGGTCTGGTTCTCTACTGGACCTCAGCAGCTTCAGTGTGGTTCCTCCCTGAGGGCTCCAGAGCGCCTCCTGCCTCGTGATGTCACTGCAGAAGCAGGGAAGACCGTAGAGACCCTGCAGAGCTGAGTTCAAGAAGCAGGTGTTTCCAATGTTGGGCAACCTGGGGTGGGAAAACACATACAGGAGTAAGTTTACCAGCTGATATAGTAGTGAATATGATGTGTACTTACAACGCACCCAAAAGATGGAAAAGACGATTTTCAAGCCGTTCCTAAATAGAGGGTGCTTTTATTTGTAGGATTATTTTCTAGAAAAAAGCTAAAGAGATATTACAGTTTTTGCATCATACCCGAGCTTCTTCTCCTGTCCCAACTGGGTCTTGCTCCTACCAGAGCGACACTTGTTCTCTGCTTTCAGTTGCCTGCAAGATAGACACAGGAAGAGTGAAAAGGATAAAGAAGTGAGAGAAAAAATACATTAACAGGGAAGAAGATGCAGATGTCATGTCATATAGGACATGACATCTGACATGACATCATACACTTATGAATGAATTCATCATCATCTATTCCATGTCTTTTCTTGTGCTGATGAGTCTCTTGTCTGATGAAAATCAACAGATGTTTCCTCCTGCTCACATACCCCTCTACAGATGCAGAACAACGTGGCTCTGAGAAGACTGAGGACCAACATGACAGATCAGACCATTTGATTGTGGGACATGAAGTCTACTTAATGGGTTTGTTCCTGCATGTACCTGCCGCTGTGTTAGCAGGAGGCCCAGTCATCTCCACCTCATGGAGCTCACTCCCAGCTACTGCAGGAACCCTAAAACAACGTAGACATTGATTCAGGCTCAAGCATGTGCTGTATCTTCGGTGGCCGATCGATCGGGGCACCCGTAGTCGCTACCTGTCATTCGTGGTCTCTGAGCTGCTCTGCTCACTGACTTCCTGGGTGCCTGAATCCGAGGACGATGCTGGCGAGGAAGAGGCGGCTGTGGACGAGGCGCTGCTGGAATCTGAAACATCAGGACTTCCTGTTGGAGAGGGAGAGTAAAAAAGGGAGGGAGAAGGAGACGTTATTGGCAGAGAGGAGGACAAGAGAGAGGGAGGAAGAGATGAAGCAGCATTCCGGGGAACAGTTAAAACCACAGAATGGGCAGCAGGGCTGATGTTGGGTGGTCCTCCATCTTCAGTGGTACGCTGTTAAAAGAAAGGGGCATTAGAACTGTATTTACTGTACTTATGTAAAGAACGGGGGAAATATGCCTACTTACAGTTCTTTTAGCACAGAAATGCTGCATATCGGGACGCTTCCTTTTAACAATTGTGCGTGGCTGCAAATGAATCACAAAGGATTGAGAATTAAATGGCAATACATAACACCAAATAGCCTACAAAGGAAGTCATCTTCACAACCCTGTTCAATATATTCCTCTGCCAAAATGTCGATTTCAACTTGTGGTTTTCTAAGTGTATGTGTGATCAAGTATATAATCTAATCAACCAAGAATTCATGACTGTAATGATGTACTTCCACACAGGAAATTAAGGAATATTGAATCCAATCCAAAACTATTGGTTAAATGCCAGCAACATTTGTAAGCCTTTGTGACTGACCATCAGGTCCCCCTGGGTAGCATCCAGCTGGTCTGGGACTAGCCGGGCTACACTCAAAGCCAGCAGGTAGGACACGTAGTGGGTGATGAGGTGTGGTGCCATGAACAGAGCTCCCACCAGCCGCTCTCTGGGGCCCAACACCTGCTCCAGGCAAGCCAGGATGGACATGGCCACCTGGAAGATGGACAAGACACACATGCGTGTTGGCACTGAGAATTCATATATTATATAGTTATATTGTGTACAGCGTTATCTCGTTCCACGGCTTGTTCCATACCGTGCGGTTTGGCACACATTCATTATCGACTTTTCAGTGTTGAATTTTGGTTAAACAAACAAGGGCGTACAAATTACATTAAATTGTGTTCCGATGCATTCAGAAGAGCATTTAAATACAGTTTTCAGATAAAAACACACTCATAAGCCACTAATAGGTCACCATTGAAACATCTTATTGCGACATGCAGAGAGTGGAGACCTGGTAAGGAGCGGTGGGCAGGAGAAGGCAGTTGGCCTGCTACCTGTCCTCCGTCACCCTGACCCACAGGAAGGAGGAGCAGAAGAGGCGCTGGGTCTGCTGGAAGACCACGGCCATCTCCTCACAGGTCCCAGGCGGAAGGGACCAGAGGCTGCTGACCTGGAGAGCACAGCGCCAGTAGACACAAGTCAACCATGACTTTCAGGAGCTGAGTTCCAGGCTCCTCCAGGTACTTTTATCACATTCGACAACATGTGATCCACATCTTTCTCTGACTCACATCAATATTAAATGTGATTTCCGGTTTCTAAACTTCAACGTAATGTATTACACCGTAAGCTGACAACTATAATTAATGTATATAGCTGTTGGCTACGTTTGTTAGGTGTTTTTCCCCATTAAACACCCTGTGATCCAGTTATCTGGCTCTTACTCAAAAACAACATTAAACTGACTACATTACAGCGAGCTACACTTGTTGTGTTTTTTATTTCTAATTAGAGATCTCAGCGCTCGCTAACCATTTCTTCAGCCACAGTTAGCTAGCACCGTTATAATAATAACAATGTTAGAAACGTACACTTTACTATTGTTCATCGTCCTGGTTCTAACTCCAAACAACTTGACACACCTGAGCAGGTGACAGATGGCCTCTCTGAGGGAGCAGCCAGGAACCACCACCTGCCAGGGGGGCGGAGCTGAAGCGGGGGCGGAGCCGACAGAGGAGGACGTCTGGACGGACCCGGAGTCTCCGACACGACCTGAAGACCGACCACATTCACATTCATGTCATCTTACTAACACTTTTCTGACGTGCTCTCTTTATGTTTTCATTAACATGGTGCTGCCTTTTTGAGGGCACTGATTTCCGAGCTGATTTGCTTACACGCTCCAAAGAGAGCCCAAACTTCATCAAACCACGAATATACCTTTGCATGGCCTCGGAGAGGGGAGCGAATGAACGCAGCAACGCATTGAAGAAGCAGCAGTGGAAATCAACACAGGAGAAGCGGTGAAAAGACGAGTGCCGCGCCTGAACGACCAGGTGAACTGATGCGGAGCAGAGGAGCGCAGGCGTGACGTCACATCCGGGAGACTCGTGGGCTGTGCTGGTGGATGATTGACAGATGCACACTGGACACGCCCACCTAGTCTGTCTCCTATCCCTAATGATGCGGAATCTGTGTTTACATGGAGGCGGAGCCAAAGTCAAACTAACTCATTCTCTATTCAAATAACTCAACATAACTCAACATACAGTCTATGAGCTCAACTGAATGTGCCTCAACCCAAATGATAGTTCTGTTGGAGCAGAGGACATACGAGACACAACCCCAAAAGGAAGGGAGGATGAGGGACAAAACAATGTCATGTCCTAACATCTGTAGTACATTGGATAAAGTGTCGGCCAAAGAAGAGATGGATGGACGAGTAAAAGAGAGAAAATAAAGAGATTATGTTGTGTGTGTGTGTGTGTGTGTGTGTGTGTGTGTGTGTGTGTGTGTGTGCCTATATATAGGTAGGTTATATGTTACAAACATATAGCCTATTTTTGTGAACCGGCCCCGTCTGTGCGTCGCCTACAGACGCTGTCCGTGGTGCTGAGGAACTGATCCACACAACAGACGTCTCAGTCCGACGGCGTTTCAAAGTTTTGTGCATCGCTTAATTGTCTTTTTGTATTTTTCTGCTTCCTTATATTTCCTATCCAAATATGGAGGCCTATATCGGGAACGATGCGTGCTGCGGTATAGTCTTGGTTTCGCGTCATTTTGTTTAGATTCAAATGGCTTATTGTCCTCGGAAAGGCGACACGAAAAATGATAAAAGCGAAGAATAAAGTGTGGAAAAGGAGGAAAGTACAACCAGTATAAAAACGAGCCCCAGCCTGTTGACGCGCTTCCGGAGTGCGTGACCCCGTTGATTAGGCCCCGGAGTGAATCACCCCGTTGGGATTAGTGGTGCCAGACCTGCTCTGGACTACTGCTGGCGCTCCGCTGGCTTTTATAGGGCTCCTAGGGACGGCACGTTACGTCATGGTGCTGGTTCTGGTCCATTGGTGAAAACGAGACCATTGAGGCATGGCGCGGTCTGGTTTGCACCTTATTCGGAAAGAGGAGACGGTGTTTCATAGATTGAGTCATTTTAAATGCTTTCTTTGCTAATAAATTGCACCCAAAAAAAATGTAGGGTGCCTTCTGGGTGATGGAACACTGGGTTCTGCTGTCTGATTGGATAAGGACACAGATCAACTGTTTCCTTCCAAGACATTGGATGGCTTTGAGCATTTTAATGGCACAGGTTAATACTGTTTGCCTTCGTTTGACTTCGTTTCCAACTGTTAGTCTCGCTAAACCAAATGACCGGTATGCTGTGTGCCAACAATCAGAAATGTGTGCCAATGTGTGTGACTTTATTGGATACAGAGACAGGTGTAAATGAATGAGAGGTGATGGTGTTCTGCGCCGCTCATGATGTGCACACCATTAATAGGGGCCGAGAATGACTGGGAATACGATAGAGACATGGGGGGTCTTGTATATGAATCAGGGCATTAAACTATATATATATATATATATATTTATTTATTTATTTATTTATTTATTTATTTATTTATTTATACCATGGTCTGGGTGAATACTCGATTCTGATTGGCTGGCGGGTGTAGGTTAAAAAGTGTTAATGTACACCTAGGAAAGATGTTCGGACAGGCGCTAGATGGTAACCATGGCAACGGAGAGGGAATACTCGATTCTGATTGGCTGCAGGGTGGCCATTAATCCCTGCTATATGCAGAGCTAACTCTGGCTATATGGACACCTACTAAGTACTTCCAGTCAAATTGTCTGTTCAGCCTTCAAAACGAGAGCTGGTAAATTGTGAAAAATGCATTAAACTGTAATCAGAAAACGCGGTTATATGCTATAGACCCCATAGTATCTGTGGTATAAAGGCTGGGACACATTTCAAATTATAAATATGTACACTTTATGTTGAAAGCATAGGCCGTCGCGATTCCCGATGTGCAATGCATTACGTCAGCTCTCTGGCTCATAGTAGGCTAGGTGAGTCAATCTATGAAAAAAAAGGGCTTAACCCCAAAAAAATGGATACAAAAGGTTTTTCAATGGATTCTAGTAGTATTTGGTGTGCTAAATAACATACTAAAAGTATACCAAAATATACCTCCCAGAAAGCCCTCATTTCCAAGATGGCGGCCGAAATGGCGGCGGGGAGCTTGAAATGGCTATATCTCAAATTGAAAAAATGTTGCAAAGGAATTTTCAACTGATTCTGGTACCTCTGGACATGCTTACGAACATACTAAACATCTAGGAAAATACACCTTCCGGAAAGGCTTCATTTTCAAGATGGCGTCCAAAATGGTGGCCGGCCAAGCTTAAAATGGCTATATATCTCAATAGAAAAAGATTATTCAAATGATTTTTCACTTGATTCTGGTAGGCCTACCTGCAAATATGCTTATGAACATACTAACAATCTAGGAAAATATACCTCCCAGAAAGGCTTCATTTTCATAATGGCGTCCAAAATGGCGGCCGGGAGCTTAGAATGGCTATATCTCAAATGGAAAATGTTTCAACTGATTCTGGTACCTCTATACATTAAGAACGTGCGACAAATCTAGGTAAATATAACTGCTAGAAAGGCATCACTTTCAAAATGACTGCCTGTGAGCTTACATTGGTTAAATGGTTAAAATTGGTTAGGCTACTATTCAAACTAGAAAGGTGGTGTTGGTGTTGAACAACATAAATGCCACACTTATTGTGGTCTTTATTCATCATCATCTTCAGGCTCCTCTGGAAGAAACTTGTTATGTGGATTGTCACATTCCTTAAGTTGACATGGATGAATGGATGAATATTGTTTCCTCTTCTTTGATGTGTGTTGTCTTTAATGGATGGCCCATCCCCATAGCCATCAAACACAATGGTTGTAGCTGAGCCATAATGTTGGATGGTGAAGTCTGCATATGACTGCACAATTTTACCATAGCTTTGTCCGTGCTTCCATGGTATTCGGTGAAAAAGTGAACCTCATGTCAAACATGTTAGAAGTTGCTAGGTCACTGATAACGGCAGATCGCGCAGGTTCTTGGCTTTGGCTATGGGGATGGGCCATCCATTAAAGACAACACACATCAAAGAAGAGGAAACAATATTCATCCCATTGTCAACTTCACTGCTGAGACAGAGTTCTCAGGTAAGAAGGAGGAGTTCCTGTCAAGAGATCTGAATAAACAGAGGCTGATCCAAATGATAAGCGATGAACTGAAAGAAAGGGTGTGGTCAATTCAACTGTGGTCAATTCAATTGGAGATGCTGATGTAGACATCGTAAGGGCCGCAGTGGAATCATCTCTTCTTCACACCACTACGCTGATTGGAGAAGATACAGATCTCCTTGTCTTACTACTTCACTATGCACAGAGAGATAGTAAGGGCGTTTATTTCAGATCAGACAAGTCAAAAGCTGATGGCAGTTTTAAAGTGTATGCCATAAACCATTTAAAAGAAGTACTTGGACATGATGTGTGTTCTCAGTTGATGTTCATCCATGCTCTCACTGGCTGTGACACAACTTCTCGCATCTTCGGGGTTGGCAAAAAGACTGCTTTCCAGAAGCTTGTAAAAGGGGATCCTGTCCTTCGATCTTGTGCCAATGCATTCATTGTCCCAAACCAGACCACAGAGGTGACCGATGACCTTGGGTGCCAAGTAATGGCTGTCCTCTTTGGTGGAAAGTGCACAGATTCCCTTGCAGCAATGCGATATACCATTTTCAGCAAGAAGGTTGTCTCAGCCTCATCAACTGTAACGCCTGAACGTCTGCCACCAACTGAATCTGCGACCAAATTTCACTGTTGTAGAGCATACTACCAGGTCATGGTCTGGATGGGAACAGAAGATGGTATGGATGCCCTGAACTGGGGGTGGAGCCTGCAGGACAATAGATTTGTCCCACTCATGTCAACAATGAATGTTGCTCCAGACAGTCTCTTGAAGGTCATTCATTGTAACTGTACCACTGCCTGCAAGACACTCCGCTGCTCTTGCAGAAAATATGGACTACCTTGTACTACTGTCTGTGGACCATGTCAACTTAAGGAATGTGACAATCCACATAACAAGTTTCTTCCAGAGGAGCCTGAAGATGATGATGAATAAAGACCACAATAAGTGTGGCATTTATGTTGTTCAACACCAACACCACCTTTCTAGTTTGAATAGTAACCAATTTTAACCATTTAACCAATGTAAGCTCACAGGCAGTCATTTTGAAAATGATGCCTTTCTAGCAGTTATATTTACCTAGATTTGTCGCACGTTCTTAATGTATAGAGGTACCAGAATCAGTTGAAACATTCTTTTGTAACATTTTCCATTTGAGATATAGCCATTCTAAGCTCCCGGCCGCCATTTTGGACGCCATTATGAAAATGAAGCCTTTCTGGGAGGTATATTTTCCTAGATTGTTAGTATGTTCATAAGCATATTTGCAGGTACCAGAATCAAGTGAAAAATCATTCGAATAATCTTTTGCTATTGAGATATATAGCCATTTTAAGCTTGGCCGGCCACCATTTTGGACGCCATCAGGCCCGGTTCCAGAACAAAATGCCTTGGGGTGCATCTGAGATTACAGGGGGTGCACCAGTAGGCTACTATAGAAGTGGTGGGGACCAGTACGCGATTGTCGACGGGGGGGGGTGGGGGGTGGATTTTCTCCCTCCTTTTTTCAATTGAGGGTGCAAACAATTTTTTTGGGGGTGCAATGCATGCTTATGCACCCCCGTAGAACCGGGCCTGGACGCCATCTTGAAAATGAAGCCTTTCCGGAAGGTGTATTTTCCTAGATTTTTAGTATGTTCGGACGGTTCACGCCTCCTCGTCGGGCATTATCCCTTATATATATATATATATATATATATATATATATCAGGGCACTAAACTAAACTATCGTATTGTTGAGTTATCAAGGACACACACTTTCGTGTTTTCGTGTTGTGTAGTGTGTTCTTTGAGGAAGAAGGCCCCCGACACAGGATCGCTTTTAACTCACTTTATTTGTTTAGCTTTAGGTATTCATCTATGAAGCAAATGGAGAGGAATTGTAAAAGTCACGCGTGGAGCGACCCTTAGCTGGGTATCTTAACAGATACGCTGCCTGGGGGTTTCTGCTCTTCCCCCGGATGTGTTGTTTGGTAGTACCTGGGCAGGCGTGGCCTCTATGACGCATAATATGCTCTGATTGGCTAATGTTGAGCGCCCGCCCCCCAGTGTATTATGTGTGCTGCCATCTGGTGGCCAGGTGCGGTTAATACAACTTATATATTTCTTTCTGTTCCCTTGTGGCTATGTGAGGATATTACAGCCTGTTGATACATATACTATTATTTATTCTTAACAGTTGAGAAATGTTCGAGATATAAAAGAATACTTCCAGGTGTCCATAGCAACCACCATAGCAACGATGGAAAACGTTGGGACACCCGAACCAATCTTTGTAATAACTAACAAACTAAAGGTCATATACATTCAACGAGCGAAGATTATGACAATAAAATGCACATTTATCGCTTTAAATGTTTTAAAAAATTCCTTTTAATGCCGAAATCTTAAAATATTGCATTTCCCACTGAGAATGAAAGTCATGTCCGCCATTTTTATGGGGTTATGCACTGCAGGGGCTTGCGTGGGCGCACCGATCGCTAGACATTCATAGGATTATGCACAAATAATTGTGCATAACTTTTTATGAGATATCGTCAGACCGTTGCATGAGGATACGTTGACAGGCTACACTAACACAGGCACGCCCACGAGCAGAGGCCTACCAGTAGTGTGTGATGCACAACATCACCACACGCAGGGTAGACCTGTGCATTAGGTCATTGTTTCAGCTGATAAGTTAATTCAGAACTGTCACTAAACAGTTTTAATAAAATAAACACGTAGAGTGCTGTGCAGGGCCAAAATCGAAGTGAAAAATATCCAACAATCAGAAATGTGTGCCAATGTGTGTGACTTTATTGGACACAGAGACGGGTGTAAATGAATGAGAGGGCAGTGGTGTTCTGGGCCGCTCGTGATTTGGCGGTCATCTGGGGGCAGCAGCGGCAGCATCAGGCGGTGGGGTGTGGCTGTGTTCCTGGTTCTCCTCTTGCTCCACGCTGCTCCTCCTCCTCTCCTGAGCCTGATGGAGGGAGAGGAGGAACTGAGCATGCACTGATCCAACAGTAGACAACAGCGCGCAGCTTATTTTGCAGTGTTTCAAGTGTACCTTGGCTCTTTCTCCTGATCGCTCTCCTCGGGCTTCATCCCCAACTGTCATGGGCTCTCGTCGTATCGCTGCTCATCTCTCCCTCTTCGTCTCCATCCGTCTTCTCCTCGATAAATGATGGATCAGCTAACCTGAAACCAAGAAACACAGACCTGGCCAGTCCACTGTAAAACAAGCTTAACAACTATACTGTTGAATCAATAAAGCAATAAAGCAATAAAGCAATAAATCAATAAAGCAATAAAACAATCAACAAGAAATCAAGAAATCAATCTATCAATAAATAAATAAATAATGTTTTTTTTTGTTTTGTTTGTTTTTTTTTTGTTTTGTTTTTTTGATGGGTGGGGTTAAACAAAATCCCTTACTTAAATATTAAATACATCTTAAAAATACTACTATACTATTATCATTCTATACATATATTACTATTATATACAGTTATGTACAAAAGAGCCTGGCCTCAGCTCAGCCCCGGCACCTCCACCAAGACAGTGGCGTTGTGGAGGTAGCGTTCCTCCAGGGAAGCCAGGCGCTCCTCCTGAAGGGCAGCCAGACGCTGCTCCTGCACCACCTCCCTCAACCTCCTGTCCTGAGCCTGACAGAGAGAGAGAGAGAGAGAGAGAGAGAGAGAGAGAGAGAGAGAGAGAGAAGTAGGGATGACAGAGGGGGACTGGTCAACGCCATCAGTCCAGATCATCGGTGGCAAGGCAGCAACAGCAGCAGATGGTTTTCAGCACTGCCTTGAAGAACCGCTTTACTCTGCTCTGCTTCTTCTTGGTTTTTTGGGCGAGCTCTGAAAATGACACCAAAAAAGGAAGTTGATGTTGAAGTTTAAAACAAAAAACATGAGGAGACTAATGCTTTAGACTTCTGACAAACCTAGTATGATATCTGCTATGTCTCGGTGGACCTCCACAGTCTCGATGGCAACCTCACAGGGCTCAGGGCAGCAGCTGGTGTAGTGGTCCCCACTGGGCTCAGGGCAGCAGCTGGTGTGGTGGTCCCCACTGGGCTCGGGGCAGCAGCTGGTGTGGTGGTCCCCACTGGGCTCGGGGCAGCAGCTGGTGTGGTGGTCCCCACTGGGCTCGGGGCAGCAGCTGTTTTGGTGGTCCACACTGGGCTCAGGGCAGCAGCTGGTGTGGTGGTCCCCACTGGGCTCGGGGCAGCAGCTGGTGTGGTGGTCCCCACTGGGCTCGGGGCAGCAGCTGTTTTGGTGGTCCACACTGGGCTCAGGGCAGCAGCTGGTGTAGTGGTCCCCACTGGGCTCAGGGCAGCAGCTGGTGTGGTGGTCCCCACTGGGCTCGGGGCAGCAGCTGGTGTGGTGGTCCCCACTGGGCTCGGGGCAGCAGCTGTTTTGGTGGTCCACACTGGGCTCGGGGCAGCAGCTGCTTTGGTGGTCCCCACTGGGCTCGGGGCAGCAGCTGTTGTGGTGGTCCACACTGGGCTCGGGGCAGCAGCTGGTGTGGTGGTCCCCACTGGGCTCAGGGCAGCAGCTGGTGTGGTGGTCCCCACTAGGCTCAGGGCAGCAGCTGGTGTGGTGGTCCCCACTGGGCTCAGGGCAGCAGCTGTTGTGGTGGTCCCCACTGGGCTCAGGGCAGCAGCTGTTGTGGTGGTCCCCACTGGGCTCAGGGCAGCAGCTGGTGAGGTGGTCCCCACTGGGCTCAGGGCAGCAGCTGGTGAGGTGGTCCCCACTGGGCTCAGGGCAGCAGCTGGTGAGGTGGTCCCCACTGGGCTCAGGGCAGCAGCTGATGTGGTGGTCCCCACTGGGCTCAGGGCAGCAGCTGCTGTGGTGGTCACCACTGGGCTGACAGCTGCTGTTGTGGTGGACCCCTCTCTCCAGGCTGCTGATGAAGGGGGTGCTCCAGCAGTGCACGTGGTGTGATTCGCTGGTTGGAATCCAGCTGGAGCATCCTCTTCATCAGGTCTATGAAGCTGGGCGGAATAGGTTGGCCTGGCACATTTCCTACCTTCGGTTAAAAAATGTGAAATGATTTAGATGATGGGACATAACATGGCCACTTCATTAAAGTCCACAATGTTAATGGATCAACACCTACTTGGAGAACCTCCTCCAGCGAGCTGAAACGGAACCGACTGGTTCGGCGCAGCAGGAACCCTTTTCCCCCCAGATAATCCCATGGGGACTGAAAAAAAAGCCTCTGTTTTAGTTCAGTTACATTGACCTGTAAATACAGTAAGACAGGCAGACACACAGACACGTATAGTGATACCTTGAGTCTCCAGACCGATCCTTTGGTGAAACACAAATGTGTTCTGATGCCGTGGTCCAGCAAAGCATCAGGAAGCTCACCCAGAGTCTTTCGGATGTATCGCCACTGAAACAAAACAGAACGCCCCCTTCCAGTTAGCAATCAACGATATAACTTAATGCATCATATGTTACATTTGATTTTTGTGGAAATATATTATGTTTTCATTTAAAAAATATTTTCAATGATCTGACCCACCGAGTCAGACTTGTAATTTGAACTTTGTCTTAGTGTAAAAGGTTTTTTGGTTAAATCACTTTGAAACACACTGTTAGACTCACCATATCGTATTCCGTGTCGCCGGGATAAATTGGGAAGCCGATTAACAATTCTGCCACCACGCAACCCAGGGGACCACATGTCAATCAAGCCTGTAAACGGGAGCCCCAGCATGATCTCTGGGCATCTGGAATAGAAGAAAGACAGGGAATTGGAGTAACCATTGTAACCAATAAGAACCAGGTTAGGACTGCTGTCAGTTACTCACCTGTACCAGAGGGTCTGCAGGCCCATGCCAATTCGAACCTGGGACACATGATGGGATAAGCCAAAGTCAATCAGTTTGACTTTCATGCCCTGTCCTGTCAACATGATGTTTTCAGGCTTCAGGTCCGCATGAATGATCCCAATGGTACTGAGGTAGTCCAGGGCTGTGGCCAGCTGAAAATACATGAATCCATTATTACTTTATGACCGTTAAGGATGACTATGTTAACATTTCTTTCAATCAAATTCTTCTTCTTTAAGTAATGCTATCTACGTTTTATTGTTTTTGGTTCCGTTTTAAAAGTACCAAAGAGCAAAGTGTGATGACTAAATCCAATGTATTTTACGCAATAAGATGCACTCATGTAACACTATTTCTGTTTAGAAAAAATAACTGTCTTTTGTTTCCAGAGCAACAACAGGTGATCAAACATCATGCTGAATGTTGTTGAGGTTGAAATCCAACTCCACCTGTTCCAGGATGATCTTGATCTGCATCAGAGGCAGAGTGTGACGCTCTGCCTGCTCGGTGACGTCTAGGAGAGACTTGGCCAGGAGTTCAAACTCCAGACAGATGTGGGGACAGTGTACGAAGGCACCCATCCATCTCACGATCCCACACCTGTCTGGGTCCAGAACTTGGAGCTGCCTCAATATGGCAATCTGAGAATAAAGAGCAGGTTAAAGAGGGATTTTTTTACATTGTGAAATAACATGAAAAAACATGTAACGATATGAAACATACACAATTACAAATGAGCATATTATTTTTTGCAATATATATAGACCTATTAAAATAACATTATTTGTTAACTTATTCACATGTTTTGATTTACCTCTTTAATAGCTGTCCTAATCAATACCGGATGGTTTTTGATGATCTTAACAGCCACCCTTTCATTGGTGGCCGTTTTAAGACATCTGGCCACCTTTCCATAGGCTCCTTCCCCCAGGAAGCCTTCCACCCAGTAGGAGGAAGATGCTGTGGACATCAGGTCTCCCCTGGACACAGAGAAGTCCTTACCTGGAAGAGAGAGGACAACAACAATCAGAGAAAGCCTATATTGACATGCCGTCGACCATCCTATGGTTTGTATTTGTTCATTAAAAAAAAAACCTCAATAGCGAACTGTTTTCTTTTTTTTTTTATTGTAACTAGGTTACTATTTTTTTTTTTTTAAAGGGTTAGGGTTACGTAATGTGGTTCAATCACGAGTCCATTTTGCGAGTCGATTTAGCTCCTCCTCTTCGACGATGCGTGTCTCAACACCGCCGCCATCCGTTGAGAGAAAGACACGCATGTACAATTTCGACAAGAGCTCCGTTTTACCATTACGGCATCCAGAAAGTGTGCAACGTTTTGAAAGCAAAAAACCCAACAAGCTTTCGATGACTTCATTTTCCAACGGGCAGCTCGTATGGAAATTGAACTTGCGTGTCTTCCTCTCACCTGACGGTGGCGGTGTTGAGCCGCATCCAGACGACATACAGTCTGCTCTCCGTAGAGCTGGGAACTCACCGTCCATGTCGCTCAGTCGTCTCGAGTCGTATCACCACACCGAAAAGTTTCAATGCAATGTCTGTCTCTCTCTGAACAAAGCTGCTCTCTCTACTACACGCAATGTCCAAATGTCTGATGTTGTCTCTGCACCGTGTAGTTTTTTGAAACCCGTTGTGATGGTTTGAATCATAAGGTATGAATGGTTGCTAGGTGATTTTCGGTCACGTGACGAGAAAAAAACAATCCAATAAATAAACTCCGACAGATGAACATACTTGCTTCAGATTTAAAAAAAAAATAAGTTTTCATTTGAAACGCGATGAGAAATGAAGGCCTATGAAGCCTATCAGCAATTGCTAATTTAATGTGTGGGAATGAGTAGCATTTTGGCTAGCTGCTAACGGGCTCTGAGGTGTACGTGACCGACGAGTCTTCTAATATGGCGCCTTGCTTTCTAGTTCGAGCGGGAGCAAACATCTGACCAACTTTCCATGAATGCTGAGCAACTGTGGTTGTGTGTGTGTGTCCCATTGTTACAGAATAAAGTACTCTGAATGCTCCCCCCATCCCGACTCCTGTGAAGTGTTTGGGATAGAGGCAGAACGAGATAGAGAACATCACAAAAGCAACACACGTTTGAGCTTCAAGTCCTATATTGTGTTCCTGGTGTTAACAAATGGACAAAACGGATGAAGACCGAAGACGTTTTTCAAAGTCAATACTCAACATACAGTCTATGAGCTCAACTGAATGTGCCTCAACCCAAATGATATTGTTCTGTTGGAGCAGAGGACATACGAGACACAACCCCAAAAGGAAGGGAGGGATGAGGGACAAAAACAATGTCATGTCCTAACATCTGTAGTACATTGGATAAAGTGTCAGCCAAACAGAGATGGATGGACGAGTAAAAGAGGGAGAAAATAAGAGAGAGTGAGTGTGAGTGTGTGAAGAGTTCAATATAAGCAAGCTGATCAATTGTGTAAAAAGTGTGTATCTCTTTAGTCACACAAACTATTAAGAAGCCAAACTGCTGACAATATGCGTTTGTTTGTAATACATATATATAGGCCTATATGGGTATATATTACAAACACACACATAGGCTATATACAGCCTACATCCGTGTATACATAGACCTATATATATTCATGGTTTATTCTAGTAAGGGGCATGGCTAGGGCCCCTTTTGACTTTTGGACCCCAAACTTGAGAACCTGGTCCCCACCCCACGTGTTCACACACCTAAAAAACACAAGTTTCTATCTCCATCCCACCGGAAATGGGGAACTTGAAACCTCCTGCCATTTTACTCCCATTGACTCTCATGTTGCAGGTCACGACCCTTTTCACCTTTTTGACCCTCCAAGATGGTGAGAGATGCCAAAATGTATACACACGTCCCCTTTGGTCCGAGAGTCGGACTTTTAAACCTCACCGAAAAAAGCTAGCCCTATGGGCCAGTTTGCTATCAGAGCTTCTCAGAAGTGTAACCTGCGAGTCCTATTTGCTCAGAATGTGGTTGCAAAACGATTGCAAAACTTCCTATCTCCGATTTGGAGATTGGAAGGTCTCACCGCCCCGAGACTTGACACCCTTATTACAGGGCTCGACTGGGACCTCCACCCTCTGTGACCCCGGGGGGGGGGGGGGTGGGGGGGGGGGGCGATCCGCACCCTGTTATTACATGGCGTACTTTCAATCCAACGACAATGAGAGGCGTTAGGACGGCCCCCTTTTGGCTGAGAGACTTGAGATTTTCACCGAGTGATCCCAAAGCACCCCCTGGTTGACTGGTCCAGAGGCCAAGTTCCTATCTCTATCCTACAAATGTATATGAATGTATAGCAACATTTATCTCCATTGCGTTTCAATGGAGCATTTGATGGCGTATTGTGAGTCACTTCCGGTTGGGCTACAGCCACAGATCGTCAGCTATGCTAACCAAGCTCCACGCCTTGCTCCAGTACTCCGCCGCCGCAGCTGGTCGGTTCACCTACCAGACCGACTCCTACGGATTCCAACGCCACGGAGGTTTATCGGTCCGTTGATGGGCCCATCGGTGCGCCACTACCTTGCACACCTCCACTACCCCATCCTAAATAAACCCGAGAGTTTTACCTTGTCCTCCGTCTGCGGCTCTCTGTGTTGTGCGTTTAGCTCCACGGCAACTTAAACCGCGACAATTTGCTTGAATAAAATAGACGTGTAGTGTACTGTGCGGTGCCAAAATCGATGTAAACAATTTCCAACAATCAGAAATGTGTGCCAATGTGTGTGACTTTATTGGACACAGAGACGGGTGTAAATGAATGAGAGGCGGTGGTCTTCTGGGCCAGGCATTTGGCGGTAGCAGCGGCAGCATCATCAGGTGGTGGGGTGCAGCTGTGTCCCTGGTTCTCCTCTTGCTCCACCCTGCTGCTCCTCCTCTCCTGAGCCTGATGGAGGGAGAGAAGGAACTGAGCATGCACAACAGTAGACAACAGTGTGCAGCTTATTTTGCAGTGTATCAACTGTGTACCTAAGAGAAGCTCTTTGTCTTGCTCCCTCTCCTCCTCCCGCTGTCTTCATCTCCATCTGTCTTGGGCTCTCCTCCTATCGCTGTTCATCTCTCCCTCTTCGTCTCCATCCGTCTTCTTCTCCTCGGTAAATTATTGATCAGCCAACCTGAAAAAAAGAAACAGACATGGCCAGTCCACTGTAATAGCAAACGACTATGCTAATCAATTAATACATCTTTTTTTGTAGTTTTTTAAAATGTTTTTTATGTCTAATTTATACATCTTAAAATCACTACTGTACTATTATCATGTTATACATCTATTACTATTATAAACAGTTATGTACAAAGCAGTCTGGCCTCAGGGCAGGGCAGCCAGACGCTGCTCCTGCAGGGCAGCCATGCGCTGCTCCTGCAGGGCAGCCAAACGCTCCTCCTGCAGGGCAGCCAGACTCTCCTCCTGCAGGACAGCCAGACGCTGCTCCTGGAGGGCAGCCAGACGCTGCTCCTGGAGGGCAGCCAGACGCTGCTCCTGCAGGACAGCCAGACGCTGCTCCTGGAGGGCAGCCAGACGCTGCTCCTGCAGGGCAGCCAGACTCTCCTCCTGCAGGGCAGCCAGATTCTCCTCCTGCAGGGCAGCCAGACGCTCCTCCTGCAGGGCAGCCAGACGCTGCTCCTGCAGGGCAGCCAGACGCTCCTCCTGCAGGGCAGCCAGACGCTCCTCCTGCAGGGCAGCCAGATGCGCCTCCTGCACCACCTCCTCTCCTGAGCATGATGGAGGGAGAGAAGGAGCTGAGCATGCACTGTCACAACAGTAGACAACAATGCGCAGCTAATTTTGCAGTGTTTCAAATGCGTGCCTTAGAAAAGCTCTTTCTCTTGATCTCTCTCCTCCGCAGGCTGTCTTCATCTCCATCTGTCCTCTCCATCAAACATTCAGGGCTGGCTGGTACCATCGGCTCCAGGTGACTCCTGGTTCTGACCCAGGGGGGCGTGGTCTCACTCGCCTGCTCCACTAGTAAAATGAGACACAGAAAATAGTGGATAATTATAATACCTTCTCACATACAAGTCTGCTTAGGCTCGACTAATGTATATTTGAGGCCGAGACTCTTGACAAGTCTCTAGATATAAGATCGTGTTTTCCTCACCATTGCCTTGAGACGGCTTGTCTTGTAAAAAAATAATGAGTGTATGTATGTGTCAAGAGTTGTGTGTCTAACAAAATTATCCTGCAGTCGAAAAGATGCATTGAATCTCGTGAAGGACTAAAAGTCAATCTTACCAGAGGACGTAAAACAATATGTAGGCTGTCTGCTCTCTTGCTTTCAGGACCGCTGGCTCCGCAGTCTTCTCTACACGGGAGTCATTGAAAAGTGAGCCATCCACCGCCCTGCTCTTCGACAATGTCACTGATGTAGTGACCTGGGGGGACATGGGAACATCCCAGTACCTTAATGCTATATCCAGCATTATATACGTCTAGTCCGATGGACGTATACATACACACATGTGTGTCAGGCACAGAGGCACTGGCGTAACTATCGACGGTGCAAACCGGTGCATTGCACCGGGGCCCAGACGTCGGGGGGGGGGGGCCCATGAAGACGCCGTCAACAACCGTGCAGCACCCCCCCCCCCCCCCCGTAAACAATCGCGCAGCACCACCCCCCCCCCCCCCCCGGTCAACAATCGCGGGGGCCCGAAAATATTATTTGCACCGGGGCCCATCATCACGTTGTTACGCCAGTGCACAGAGGTACATTGTTGACATTCAAAACGTGAGTTACCAGTGTTTATGCTCTCCCCAAGGTGAGAGACGATCCCTGACAGACAATAGGTGGTCTGGTCTGGCTGATCCAATGCTGAGAAACACACCAACAATCTTGTTAACAACTGACAAGCCCAAGTCACATAGGTGGGGCAAGTTTTAAAATCATCATTTTTTTCTTACCCTTTCCTGCGGTGGGTTTGAATTGAGCTGGGATGTGGTCGCTTGTTTGGTAACTTGCCCTAAAGTAAATCACATTTTTCATTATCAATGAGACATTAACCTCTTCATCACTAGGCCTATTTCTAAGGATTTTGCTGAAAATAACATACCCGAATTGAACAGACGATATCTCTACAACTACAAGGGCTTTGAAGTTAATGGTACCAAAAGAAACAAGATAACACCTTTGAGGTTGTTAAAGTGAAATAATCAATGTGGATGCTACTGAATCAAAGTGAATGAAGCTAGAACACAGAATAAATGGAAGATATCATTTCATGTTTTGGTGTGCTGATAACACCCAGTACATTATCTGTTGGTAGCCCTATAGCACTATAGGGCCATAGCACAACCTTTGATGAGAGCCTTGGGCAGGATTTGATGCCAATAAAGTGAAGTAGAGCAAAGACAGAGGTTGTATTAGAGATAGGTTTAGGCGGGGGTCTCCAAATAAAAACAATAAATGCAATGCAAACCAATGCAAAAATGATAATACAAACATGACGAGACAAAAACAGGTGAGAACCCATTGTTCAATTTTAACATTTGACCCCTCTGTTGAATGGTCAGGGACAATAGAATTGAATGACACCAAGCCCCACCATCGCAATTGCACTATACAGCCACCAGATGGCGATAAAGAATGCGTGTTCTGATTGAAGGCAGCTGACATATTTTCTGTGAAACCCTCTCTTAACTACTATACATGATTGTAAACATGATTGGGAGGTTTTAAAATGTTTCCCAGACACTGGATTATCTGTTTATGGTGGTTGTAATTGATCAAACACAACTTTGATGACAAAAATATATGTGTATATATATAAATATGTACTGTATAATTTATATGATACATCGATTACGATAGTCATGTGTTTGAGGTGCTTCTATATGGGTCCAAAATCAGTTTCTTTAACTCCTTTGTGCCATGCGTAGCGTAACAACGTACCTCAGTGTGCCCATCCCAGCTGCATCGCCCTGCTCTCCAACGAGGGAAGCCAGAGACAGCAGTGGAGGAATGCTAACAGCATCAGTCACTTTCCTCAATTTTGCCCCATCATGGTGGAAGCGCTTCAGGTGAAGTACCAACACCCTGTTGAAAGACAAAGACGGTTCATCAGCAGAGCGTTACATACACATACAGCCTGGAGAAGTACGCAGAGTCCACTTTCAAGCATCATTGTGTAGACAACCCACTAAAGTTAATGGCTCACTCTGGGCAGAGTGAGGAAATGCCGAACCACTGTTGCCTGGCGACCAGAGCACTGCCTGCAGGTGCACTCCAGCTCTGACGGCTGAGGAACAAGCCACTGTTAGCATCATAGCCACAGTTATAGCCTCATAGCCTCATAAGTCAGCAAGGGACCAATGTACACCAATATACTCAACACAACTGTGTACTGACTTTGAAGTAGAGCAGCGTAGGATGGAGGTCCAAGGACAAGCTGTTCTCCTCCTCCTCTTGGAAGACCGTGTCCCCACAGCTTTCAAACACACACAAAACAAAACATATTCCGCCATTAGTACACAGCAGACATTAAACCATGTGATTGTTGAGTGTAAATGTTTTGAACTATGTTTTCCATCATTAAATCCTCAAGTACTTTACATAGACCAACAATGAAGTAAATGACATTTAGTCAGTTACCTGGAGCAGGTGCGGACACACTGCAGTCTGAACTCAAAGTTCTGGACGGGGCAAATGTAGCGCAGTGATGGGGTGGTCCCCTGCAGTGCCTCACCCTCCATCTTCATCTTCATGAAGAGGAGCAGCAGGAACACATGAGCGTCCTGTCAGAAACCAGCAGGTCACTTAAATGTGTTTACTACTTAAAACACTGCATTACATAAGAGATAAGGAACGCTGGAGTCATCAGTTGTACCTGCTCAGAGTGATCCTTGTACCCTTCATTCAACTCTGCCAAACTGCTCTTAATAGACCAGAGGAGTCTGCGCTTGCTGCGGTTGGAGCTCTGACCCTGCCGGGATTTATAGAGCTCCCCCAAATACCTGGAGAAAAGCACATGAAGACCGAGTGCATTTAGTCTACTTATTGTGCCAGTGGTGAATAGGTCAGTAAATCAATCGTCCAAGCTGTACTCTCGAGTGTAAATGCTAAGGGTCTGGTTCTCTACTGGACCTCAGCAGCTTCAGTGTGGTTCCTCCCTGAGGGCTCCAGAGCGCCTCCTGCCTCGTGATGTCACTGCAGAAGCAGGGAAGACCGTAGAGACCCTGCAGAGCTGAGTTCAAGAAGCAGGTGTTTCCAATGTTGGGCAACCTGGGGTGGGAAAACACATACAGGAGTAAGTTTACCAGCTGATATAGTAGTGAATATGATGTGTACTTACAACGCACCCAAAAGATGGAAAAGACGATTTTCAAGCCGTTCCTAAATAGAGGGTGCTTTTATTTGTAGGATTATTTTTCTAGAAAAAAGCTAAAGAGATATTACAGTTTTTGCATCATACCCGAGCTTCTTCTCCTGTCCCAACTGGGTCTTGCTCCTACCAGAGCGACACTTGTTCTCTGCTTTCAGTTGCCTGCAAGATAGACACAGGGAAGAGTGAAAAGGATAAAGAAGTGAGAGAAAAAATACATTAACAGGGAAGAAGATGCAGATGTCATGTCATATAGGACATGACATCTGACATGACATCATACACTTATGAATGAATTCATCATCATCTATTCCATGTCTTTTCTTGTGCTGATGAGTCTCTTGTCTGATGAAAATCAACAGATGTTTCCTCCTGCTCACATACCCCCTCTACAGATGCAGAACAACGTGGCTCTGAGAAGACTGAGGACCAACATGACAGATCAGACCATTTGATTGTGGGACATGAAGTCTACTTAATGGGTTTGTTCCTGCATGTACCTGCCGCTGTGTTAGCAGGAGGCCCAGTCATCTCCACCTCATGGAGCTCACTCCCAGCTACTGCAGGAACCCTAAAACAACGTAGACATTGATTCAGGCTCAAGCATGTGCTGTATCTTCGGTGGCCGATCGATCGGGGCACCCGTAGTCGCTACCTGTCATTCGTGGTCTCTGAGCTGCTCTGCTCACTGACTTCCTGGGTGCCTGAATCCGAGGACGATGCTGGCGAGGAAGAAGGCGGCTGTGGACGAGGCGCTGCTGGAATCTGAAACATCAGGACTTCCTGTTGGAGAGGGAGAGTAAAAAAGGGAGGGAGAAGGAGACGTTATTGGCAGAGAGGAGGACAAGAGAGAGGGAGGAAGAGATGAAGCAGCATTCCGGGGGAACAGTTAAAACACAGAATGGGCAGCAGGGCTGATGTTGGGTGGTCCCTCCCATCTTCAGTGGTACGCCTGTTAAAAGAAAGGGGCATTAGAACTGTATTTAACTGTACTTATGTAAAAGAACGGGGGAAAATATGCCTACTTACAGTTCTTTTAGCACAGCGAAATGCTGCATATCGGACGCTTCCTTTTAACAATTGTGCGTGGCCTTGCAAATGAATCACACAAGGATTGAGAATTAAATGGCAACATAACACCAAAATAGCCTCAAAGGAAGTCATCTTCACAACCCTGTTCAATTATATTCCTCTGCCAAATGTCGATTTCAACTTGTGGTTTTCTAAGTGTATGTGTGATCAGTATATAATCTAATCAACCAAGAATTCATGACTGTAATGATGTACTTCCACACAGGAAATTAAGGAATATTGAAATCCATCCAAAACTATTGGTTAAATGCCAGCAACATTTGTAAGCCTTTGTGACTGACCATCAGGTCCCCCTGGGTAGCATCCAGCTGGTCTGGGACTAGCCGGGCTACACTCAAAGCCAGCAGGTAAGGACACGTAGTGGGTGATGAGGTGTGGTGCCATGAACAGAGCTCCCACCAGCCGCTCTCTGGGGCCCAACACCTGCTCCAGGCAAGCCAGGATGGGACATGGCCACCCTGGAAGATGGACAAGACACACATGCGTGTTGGCACTGAGAATTCATATATTATATAGTTTATATTGTGTACAGCGTTATCTCGTTCCACGGCTTGTTCCATAACCGTGCGGTTTGGCACACATTCATTATCGACTTTTCAGTGTTGAATTTTGGTTAAACAAACAAGGGCGTACAAATTACATTAATTGTGTTCCGATGCATTCAGAAGAGCACTTTAAATACAGTTTTCAGATAAAAAACACACTCATAAGCCACTAATAGGTCACCATTGAAACATCTTATTGCGACATGCAGGAGAGTGGAGACCTGGTAAGGAGCGGTGGGCAGGAGAAGGCAGTTGGCCTGCTACCTGTCCTCCGTCACCCTGACCCACAGGAAGGAGGAGCAGGAAGAGGCGCTGGGTCTGCTGGAAGACCCACGGCCATCTCCTCACAGGTCCCAGGCGGAAGGGACCAGAGGCTGCTGACCTGGAGAGCACAGCGCCAGTAGACACAAGTCAACCATGACTTTCAGGAGCTGAGTTCCAGGCTCCTCCAGGTACTTTTATCACATTCGACAACATGTGATCCACATCTTTCTCTGACTCACACATCAATATTTAAATGTGATTTCCCGGTTTCTAAACTTCAACGTAATGTATTACACCGTAAGCTGACAAATATAATTAATGTATCTAGCTGTTGGCTACGTTTGTTAGGTGTTTTTCCCCATTAAACACCCTGTGATCCAGTTATCTGGCTCTTACTCAAAAACAACATTAAACTGACTACATTACAGCGAGCTACACTTGTTTGTGTTTTTTATTTCTAATTAGAGATCTCAGCGCTCGCTAACCATTTCTTCAGCCACAGTTAGCTAGCACCGTTATAATAATAACAATGTTAGAAACGTACACTTTACTATTGTTCATCGTCCTGGTTCTAACTCCAAACAACTTGACACACCTGAGCAGGTGACAGATGGCCTCTCTGAGGGAGCAGCCAGGAACCACCACCTGCCAGGGGGGCGGAGCTGAAGCGGGGGCGGAGCCGACAGAGGAGGACGTCTGGACGGACCCGGAGTCTCCGACACGACCTGAAGACCGACCACATTCACATTCATGTCATCTTACTAACACTTTTCTGACGTGCTCTCTTTATGTTTTCATTAACATGGTGCTGCCTTTTTGAGGGCACTGATTTCCGAGCTGATTTGCTTACACGCTCCAAAGAGAGCCCAAACTTCATCAAACCACGAATATACCTTTGCATGGCCCCTCGGAGAGGGGAGCGAATGAACGCAGCAACGCATTGAAGAAGCAGCAGTGGGAAATCAACACAGGAGAAAGCGGTGAAAAGACGAGTGCCGCGCCCTGAACGACCAGGTTGAAACTGATGGCGGAGCAGAGGAGCGCAGGCGTGACGTCACATCCGGGAGACTCGTGGGCTGTGCTGGTGGATGATTGACAGATGCACACTGGACACGCCCACCTAAGTCTGTCTCCTATCCCTAATGATGCGGAATCTGTGTTTACATGGAGGCGGAGCACAAGTCAAACTAACTCATTCTCTATTCAAAATAACTCAACATAACTCAACATACAGTCCTATGAGCTCAAACTGAATGTGCCTCAACCCAAATGATAGTTCTGTTGGAGCAGAGGACATACGAGACACAACCCCAAAAGGAAGGGAGGATGAGGGACAAAACAATGTCCTGTCCTAACATCTGTAGGTACATTGGATAAAGTGTCGGCCAAAGAAGAGATGGATGGACGAGTAAAAGAGAGAAAATAAAGAGATTATTGTTGTGTGTGTGGTGTGTGTGTGTGTGCCTATATATAGGTAGGTTATATGTTACAAAACATATAGCCTATTTTTGTGAACCCGGCCCCCGTCTGTGCGTCGCCTACAGACGCTGTCCGTGGTGCTGAGGAACTGATCCACACAACAGACGTCTCAGTCCGACGGCGTTTCAAAGTTTGTGCATCGCTTAAATTGTCTTTTTGTATTTTTCTGCTTCCTTATATTTCCTATCCAAATATGGAGGCCTATATCGGGAAACGATGCGTGCTGCGGTATAGTCTTGGTTTCGCGTCATTTTGTTTAGATTCAAATGGCTTATTGTCCCTCGGAAAGGCGGACACGGAAAAAATGATAAAAGCGAAGAATAAAGTGTGGAAAAGGAGGAAAGTACAACCAGTATAAAAAACGAGCCCCAGCCTGTTGACGCGCTTCCGGAGGTGGTCGCTGGTTGCGTGACCCCGTTGATTAGGCCCCGGAGTTGAAATCACCCCGTTTGGGATTAGTGGTGCCAGACCTGCTCTGGACTACCTGCTGGCGCTCCGCTGGCTTTTATAGGGGCTCCTAGGGACGGCACGTTACGTCATGGTGCTGGTTCTGGTCCATTGGTGAAAACGAGACCAATGAGGCATGGCGCGGTCTGGTTTGCACCTTATTCGGAAGAGGAGACGGTGTTTCTTAGATTGAGTCATTTTAAATGCTTTCTTTGCTAATAAATTGCACCCAAAAAAAATGTAGGGTGCCTTTCTGGGTGATGGAACACTGGGTTCTGCTGTCTGATTGGATAATAAGGACACAGATCAACTGTTTCCTTCCAAGACATTGGGATGGCTTTGAGCATTTTAATGTCAAGGTTAATACTGTTTGCCTTCGTTTGACTTCGTTTCCAACTGTTAGTCTCGCTAAACCAAATGGACCGGGTATGCTGTGTGCCAACAATCAGAAATGGGTGCCAATGTGTGTGACCTTTTTTGGATACAGAGACAGGTGTAAAATGAGATGAGAGGTGATGGGTGTTCTGCGCCGCTCATGATGTGCACACCATTAATAGGGCCGAGAATGATCTGGGAATACGATAGAGACATGGGGGGTCTTGTATATGAATCAGGGCATTAAACTATATATATATATATATATATATATATATTTATATATATTTATATTTTTATTTATTTATTTTATTTATTTATTTATTTATACCATGGTCTGGGTGAATACTCGATTCTGATTGGCTGGCGGGTGTAGGTTAAAAAGTGTTAATGTACACCTAGGAAAGACGTTCGGACAGGCGCTAGATGGTAACCATGGCAACGGAGAGGGAATACTCGATTCTGATTGGCTGCAGGGTGGCCATTAATCCCTGCTATATGCAGAGCTAACTCTGGCTATATGGACACCTACTAAGTACTTCCAGTCAAATTGTCTGTTCAGCCTTCAAAACGAGAGCTGGTAAATTGTGAAAAATGCATTAAACTGTAATCAGAAAACGCGGTTATATGCTATAGACCCCATAGTATCTGTGGTATAAAGGCTGGGACACATTTCAAATTATAAATATGTACACTTTATGTTGAAAGCATAGGCCGTCGCGATTCCCGATGTGCAATGCATTACGTCAGCTCTCTGGCTCATAGTAGGCTAGGTGAGTCAATCTATGAAAAAAAAGGGCTTAACCCAAAAAAATGGATACAAAGGTTTT